>BSAI01000207.1:18008186-18280737 GCA_036245035.1 Adrianichthys oophorus
ACTTGTCCTGTCCAACAGCTGAGCAAACAGATATGAGCTGAGAACCTCTTGTATTAGACAGATTTTACTCTTACAATCAGGGGTTATAAATCATAGCGAACACAAAATGTATGTTGGTATAAGCCCCTTTTATAATTTAAACCAAACTTTATTAATATATATATATTTTTTATTTGTGTCTTTTTTGTTGGACCGGACGGAAAAGGAAAGGGGAAAAAGGAGAGAGTTGGGGGGTGGAGGGGGGGGAAAGAGAGATGGTGCATTATAGCAGTTAGAGAATGGCTACAGGGAAGGGAAGGTAGAGTTGTTAATCTACAGGCAACAAAATACTGGAGCTTATACCCATTGCAATAGTGAATGTTGGTCTAAAATGGGCAGGGCCTGTCCACACACTCAACTGTTACATACCTGCCGGCTCCGAGAGTGTTCACAAACTTGTCCACATCCAGTTCACACGCACACTTGTGCATACCAACCAACACATGTAAAGCATTACATTCTGTCATGCACACTATTTGAAGGTGCAAAGGTGAGCCGACGCCTGTGCTCAGGTGAATGTTATGTTAAGCTGAAGTGGATGATGGAATGCACAAAAAAGGAGGGAGAACCCCCAGCCATCCCCACACCAAGACACCCGCCGAGGCGGCAGCGCCGACCAGGGCCCGCCCCCGCACCCATACTGTGGGGTCAATGGAGGAGATCCACCCGCCAGGCAGCCCAGCCAAGCACCCAGACCAGGGAATCTATGACTACTTACCAAACACAGACAACTGAGTCTGGAAACTGGTGAAAGAGTTCACCAGGTGACTGACTGTTAGTGAATGTTAAATAATTCAGGGTAAAAATTGTTTTCACTCAGCTCTTCATTCTATGTGATGCTCATGCATGTTCATTAAAGACCCACTTCAATTAAAACTGTGTTTTTTTATATGTTCTTGTTGCATTTTTGTTATGATGGAGGACATATGTTAGGAAAATTCGGCTACAATTGCATTTCTGAGTATTTCTTTATTCAAATCGTTGTGAATCAAGAGGAGTAGTATTGGGTACAGTTGAAGACTGTAGGTATGATGTAGAACCATGAGGTTCCTTCTACACTCCATTCTTATGCATCCAGATCTAGGACGACTAGATCCATGAACGTCTTTGTTTTCCTCGTCTACGCTGGCATCTGACTCCAAACTGTACAGCTGGATAGCTCAGAAATTGCTCGCCAGTTTTGTTGAACTGGTTATGTTAGGTTGGGGTTGTGAGGAACTGTAAGCTAGCAGTAGAGAGTCCGGGTAGTTTGTTCTAAAAACATAGATGTTGATTGATTTCCTTTCTAATTGATTCCTCTAGGGACTCCAGTGAGCGACACCGTGTGTGAACCTTGTCCCAACGGTTATTTCTCCGTTGGAGGTTCCTCCACTGATCCATGTCGACCCCACAGGAACTGTTCGGAAGTGGGCCTGTGGACGCTCAAATGGGGAACACCTACTTCTAACAGCCTCTGTGGCTCACCAGAGAAGAGAACAACTCTGGACTGTTCTCAGAATCACATTTTGTGCCATACTGGTGAGAATATACTGCATCCTCTAATAGCCATTAACATTTTGAAGGTTTTGTACTAACGCGGTGTAAGATGGCAGCATTTATTGATGGGATAAATGCAAATTAGCAGCAAGGTAAAGTTAATCAGACATTATCACAAAAATGAGATCTTTTTCACAGAAGGGGATTTCCTTGGTCAGCTTCATAGTCCAAATTCCATTCTTTTCCAGATTCTTGCATGCTTTAAAACCATCACAGGAGAGAAAAGCTCAAGGCTGAAATGTTTGTTTATGGCTCTGCTTTCAAAATGACCTATAACGGATCAATTACCCTTTTATATTTCACATCTTCAAACAGAAAAACAAAGAAAAATGAGTCAAGCACCCAGTGGGATACAAAGTAAACTAGTTAAGCTTTATTACTCAGACTTGAACAATAACAGATGCTGAAATATAATTTAGAAGAGGAAGCCTCAACTATGACACCACATTCCTAGAGTCTTAGCAACTCAGGAGTTCACACAAAGATGCACAGACTCCTAAAGCACATCATGCACACTGAAAACAGAAATGCACAAAAGCAAACGAAGCTGATGACTCACATGAAAGACCTTTTTCTCACTGATTGTCTTAGAGCTACTTACATGACCTCAAATGACACACAGTATATCCAGCTATAGAGGATTTTTTTTAAATATGCAAAAATGAAAGCAGCGGAATTTCCACTGTTGTAAAGAATTTAAACAAACCTCCAGGATGTTTATGTCAGTCATAAAAAGCCACAGTTGCGTCATTAACGTTTCAGGGAAATAAAATAAAAATGAAACTTCTCATCAAAGCAGCTTCAGTCCAACTATCTCTTTTTTTTAAACAGAGGTCCTCCATGACTGATTGAACTAAATCACTAAATAACAAAACTATAAATTCATTTGAACATTGAAAATGTTCACAAAGCACCTACTATCCTGACTGTAGACTGTAAATGCAAGATCATCCAAAGCTTTTCTTTAAGATTTGTCCTGAAACTGTGCTTCTGTTCTTTGCAAATATGACTTTTCCTTTAAAGGAAACCTCTGCACACCTGGGCTGCTTCAGGAGGAAAAAAATAAAACTTTATTTTGTTTGGAAAAGAGCAATACCCAGAAGTTTAGTTTGGCTTATTTGTCTGATGACAGCGGCGGTTTGATGGCGACAGTCGTGGTGAACTGACAATAGGGATTTCTTTGCACTGGTTAAAATGTAACAAAGCATTCATACATATACAAATAAGAAAATATGCATAGACTGAACAATTGTTACTTTGTTAGTGCAAATCTAAAACCAAAATATAATAGAAAAATCATCAATGCTGTTTAAAAATATACCCAAAAGTTTGCCAACGTGTTAAAACAGTTCAAAGATAACAAAAAAAATGGCAAAGAGACTAGTTTCATTGTGATGAAAATTGATTTTTAGTGTGAGCATCAAGATAAATAAAAAAATATAGAGAGATATCTGGAAAAGGCTGCTGCAAAGTTAGCTTTTTATGATAATCTAGCCTAAATGTGTGATGTGCAAATGAACGCTTTGTTATCACTGAGCTCATTAACTCGCTTTTAGAGAAGCCAGAAAGAAGGAAACTAATGAAAATGTGGTAAAAAAAAATGATTTCCTAACTTAAACCTTGGTTATTCAGACCCATAGAGGGTAGAAGACAGGTCCGGCCGCATCCTAAAGGGAGCAGAGGTGTGTCTTGCAGTTCCCTTCAGGGTTGTTTGGCTATCTTAAGGGATGCCATGAAAATGGAATGTAGGATTGCCATGTGTGTCGTAGGCCTAAGTGTGTTTGAAAGTATTTGTAAGATTGTTGAAAAATGAAAATGAAAAATCCATACAGTACACCTGTGTCTCGCCTCCTTCACCTCCTTCTTACTCTTGCATGTTGTATAAGTATTCACTACCACCGCTCACTTGCAGCATGTCGGTAGAATAAAATGTGCATGAGCACAACACTACAGCCTCACAGAGCATTCTTTGACCTCGATATTTCCTGCAGTCTACCTGTGTAGGTTGTTGTAGAGGTTTTTGTTATTTAACACACTTTTATTTTTTAAACAAAACTGGATTAAGATTTAACCAATGAATGCTTTTTTAACTCTTACTATGATTTGATGACCTTTAATTGTCTTACAAACAAATCAACAGTTTTCAAAGTAGTCTAAGCGAAGAAAAGAAATAATTTACTGCAGATGAGTGAGAAATTCCTTCTCCTTTCCCCAGGCAATCATGATGTGAAGTGTAACCATTTTTTCCCATATTTCCCATAGATGTGACCCTGTGTGAGGAGGCCTTCTTCCAGTCCTTGGCCTCACTGCATCTGTCCTCGGTGCCCCTCGAGCGTCTTCTGGAGAGTCTTCCTGGACGCAGGGTGGATCACAAGAGCCTGGAGAGGCTGAAGAAGGCCTGCTCTCCTCAGCAGCAGGTCCTGCACCTGCTACGGATGTGGCGGGAGCAAAATAAAGACCATGACAAGCTGAATGGCATCATGCAAGGTGAGATAAAATAACATCTGCCCTCAAGGTATGCTTTTTTCCTCTTTAAACTTTTACTAATAGCTGCATATCTCATCCTTAGGTGTAAACCACTGTGAGAGGAAAGTGTCACGCTGCAATGGTTTGAAAAACGTCACCTTTGAGGACCTCATGAAGGTAGCCAACAGCCTGCCGAGGAAAAAAGTTCAGGAGGTGGATGTGCTGGCGGTTTTCTCCACCTGCCTGCCCAGGCAGCACATCCTGCAGGTTCTCCACCTTTGGAAAGCAGCAAACAACAACATCGATCTGGCAAAGGGTCTGTCCCATAGTTTGAGGGTGCTGCGCAGCCAGGGGGCGCCCCGTTATCTCCTGAAAGGTCTCAAGAAGATCAGCAGGATCATAGAAACAACATCAACATACAAGATGTATGAGAAGATGTTTGTTAGCATGCTTCAGGATGAGCTGTGTTTCAAACCTCACAAGCCTCTAAATGAATGAAGCACCAAAGTGTCCAAACCTGCAGTCTGCAGCACAATCAAACACTAATGCATGACATACGGCGAGGCAATTCATGAGACAGATGTGGATTACATCATAATGTCAAGTTTTCTCCAAGAAAATTCTGCATGTAGGCATGATTTTAATGAAATGTATCATGAAAGGGAGTGAGAATGTAAATCCTTTTGTATCTAAACTTTAAACCAAAACAAGGATGACGATCCTGTGAGGTAACACCAGATGCTGTTCTGTCCTGTATTCTGATTTATTCAAAGAAATGAAAGAAAAAAGAAGAATCACAGTTGTGTCCCAATCACAGATCTGTTTCCCAGGAACCTTTGACAGTCACCTGTAACAAAAAAAAAAAAAAACACTATTTAAAGATGTAAATACCATTTTGTTTGAGTTGGCCAACAGATTCTGAGTTGCTTTTTTTTTCTTTTAGTGCTTTCTCCCAGTTTGAGAGCAGAGATATGATTTCATAATGAAATACATGAATTTTTCCAAGGTGTCCATTGTTCTTTATTCTGGAACTCTGATTTGAAAAGCTCTTTTAGTGTGTTCTTTTTTTCTTTCGTCTCTCATGAATGTACAAAGGATTGTAATTGTTTTTATTTAAAATGTTATTTTATTTCTAAAATATGTTAACAAAATTGTTTATAACTTTTTATCAAAGATACTGGATTTCAAATGCTGCAAGTTTGTTTAGTGAGGTTTTTTTATATTTGGTTTTTATGGCTTTTTCATTATAAATTTATGGTCTTTTTTGTATATTTGCCTGGCTGGTTCTTTTATTGAGATGACGCAAGTTATGAACTGACAAGCTATAACTAAAAACAAGCAATAGCTAAAGGCCAGATGGAATTTTAGGATTCAGTGGAGCTGTAATCTGTCTTGAGTGTTTACGCATTTGTGTTTTAAAAATGCATTTTATTAGCTAGATTATTAGACAAAGATAATAACAAAGATAATCAAAGAAAATATGAAGGGATTTAAAAAAATACCTGATTTTATTTATTTACCTGCCTTGGCCCGTGTAAGAAAATCAGTATTGTTCTAGTTTTTGAAACATTCAAAAATTTACTCTCTGGATTTTTAAGACCAACATTCGGCCTTTCAGATTGTTGCAGCGTTTAAGAATCAAACAGTTTCCCTTAAGATTTTTTTTTTTTGGTGGAGTGCAGATATTTTGTTTTTTACTGCAACACTTCTACTACCAGTGACTGCTGTTAAGATTTTATTATAAAATGCTGGCTCTTATTTTGCAAAATGATATCATATTTGTAGTATTTGTGCAAAAATGATGTATTTTTTTGTTGAAATAGAAGATTAGTCTCTTTGTTGAGGAGTGGCACCACTGCGGATCCAATTAAAAGCCAAGTTTGGAAATTTAATAGGAGTTTCATCTATCAGGCAATGATGTAAAAGCACCAAAAATGCAAGATTTTAAGCGTTTCTTGTCATACTCAACAGGGAAGCCAAGTTCTCAGTGCAATTACATTTTTGCTTTGCCACCTACCCTGTGTCGACGCATATAAAAAAATACACAAAAATACAAGTAATAAATGTAGTAAGTAAAAAGACAAAGAATTCAGGATATAAAAAACTGAGAATTCACTAAATTAAAATGTAAAATAGAGTAAAAGCAAAATGCAATAAGTTAACAGTAAACTGGTGCTTTAAAATGTCTATATTGTGTGCAATAAGAAACATGATTGTGCAAGGTGCAGAGAAACAGAAGGACAGTGCAGTGTAATGAAGTGGCTGCAAATGTGAGTCCTGTCAGCGGTACAGCAGTACTGTGCTGCATACAAATGTTAAAATGGCTGTAGATGTGTTCATCTGTTTCTAAAGCTTACTTTGCATAAACTAAAAGAGAAAATGGCTCATAATGTTTAAGGTATAACCAAAAGGTAAACTTTTAGTTTGGAAAAGATAACATTAAATTAAAAAAAATGATATTTAGGTGAATTGGCTACTCTAAATTGTCCCTAGGTGTGAATGCGAGTGAGTATGGGTGTGTGATTGTGGCCCTTGTGACAGACAGGGAACCTGTCCAGGGTGTACCCTAACCCGGTCTTTGCCCATGAGTGGCCAGGTTAGGCTGCGGCATCCCCGTGACCCCATAGAGACAGGTTTCGAAAATGGAAGGGCGGATATTTAAGAAAAATAAAATACAATAAACTTCAACTGTCTGTGGAACAAATGCAGCTTTTTTTACTATGACAGGCAGGAGCAAATGTTGTGATGAGTTCCCACTCAGAGAAGGAAAAGAAGGAGGACTTCACTGTCTAGCTTCGAGGGATTTCCTTGTTCTCCTGAGTCTTTTTTTTTTTACTGCATCTCACAAGGAGTCCATGCAACAGAAAAAAATGTGGATCATCATCCAAATGTTGAAAAAATCCAGCAGCGCTGTCAGTACAGAGAACAAAGATCTCAGATCCAGTTTCAAGCATTGGTCCAGAGGACACAGCTCAGATACGGCCTTTCTGGGAGACCTTTCAGAGCTGCAGCCTAAGGCCAAACATATATGATCTGTGGCTAAAAAAGGAACAGCAATTGCTACATGTAAATCCATGTACTTTAAATCCGTGGTGGCAGACCAGAAGTCTGTGTGTTACTTTTGATCAGATGAATCACAGCCCGCAACTAAAAAAAGAACTTCCAGATCCATGTCAAAAGAATTCTACTGAAAAGGGGAAGTGAGTAGCTCATGTGTGCTGTCCAAAACCAGCAAGTCATCATAGTACACTCAGTGACTCACTGACATTTTCGTCAAAGAAAAAAAATTAAGCAGCTACTGGAAAGGATGATTAAAGTCCATTATGAAATGCAAAATTTTGCTATTATGATTTTGACACATGCATGTGCAGCTCTCAGTGAGAAAGCGTTTCTTGGAAACTGACAAAATAAAAAGACCAATTTTTTTTTGTAATTGTGCAAAAACAGACATTTTGTAAAGTTTTTTAGTAGATTTTTAAAGCTACACTCAGTGAAACTACAACACTGGCAATATGTCTTGTGACTTAATTTTAATTTTGTGAACTGAAGTATTTAGGAAACAATTGTTTGAACACCCCATTAGATAAAACTTTTAATGAGTTCATGTTTGGGAAAACGTTATCCTTTTTAACCTGCTGTGTCCACCTGGTGGTTGTTTTTACAAAAAATGAATCAAATATTTTTTAGGTTCATTCTTTATTAAGAGTATTATTGCGTTTTAACCTGAAAAAAAAAATAATCTTTTATTGCTTGTTCTTAATTAATTATAACTGCAGGTTATAAATATATCATTTGGACTGAGTGTGTCTAAGGCAGTGCCGGACACATGATGCATTTCTGTTTTTAGTCTACATTGACCTTTTCTTTTGCCCACGCACTTCCCCATTTGTGTCCTATAAAGTGAATGAGATCACACAGTCAAACCCTCATTGACAGACGTGAAGACACCATGACTGTGGTGAGTATTCAGCACACTTTCTGTCAGATTAGCTCAAATACTTTTTGGTAGAGCTAGTAAAAAATCCTTAAAAAGCACTTTTTAAAAATAAAAACGCATAAATTGTACAAAATTTGTGTTAGATTGAAAATTATTATTATAAAATAATTTTTGGTATAGAGATAGTAAAAAAATGTTTAAGAAAAAAAGCACTTATTTTTTTAGAAAATGGCATACCTTTAACAATTTTTTTGTAAGATTGAAAATTATTTGTAGAAAAATATAAGCAGAATGTAGAAGGTGGGATTACCTCACAAAATACACGAAAGAAAGGAAATGTGTGAAATTGTAATAGAGTGCTCTTCAAAATAGATTATGTCACGGTGAAAAATTGCAAAGATATTAATGTAAAAATATATTTAGTAGTTACTTCCAAGTGTTTGCAATAATTATTATTGCGAGAGATTCCTATTTTTAGTCAAAAGACAGAGATTACTTCTGTTTTTTAAGGCAAAATTTGTTTTTAGGATTACAGAAAAATTCCCCTAAACTGTCGCATTGTTATTTGTTTTGATGTAGTTTTTTACCCCTAGTCTTCCTGAATTTAAAATATTTTAGTTCCCATCAAATAGATGCAGAAATGTGCTTAAAACTTTGGTCTTCTCTCCAGCTTTACCTGGCAGCTCTGCTCCTGCTCTCTGCACTCCTCTATGAGGCTGACTCTGTACCCACCTTCAAGCACCAGGATCTGTCCACTAGTGAAATCCTCACATGCAAAAAGTGTGAACCAGGCACATACATGGCAGCTCCTTGCACAGCCACCACAGAAACCAAGTGTTTGCCGTGTAAGGCAAACTACTACACTGAGCTGTGGAACTACCTGCCCAAATGTTTGTACTGCAATAATATCTGCACAAGGAACCAAGAGGTGGAGATCGAGTGCTCTGCCACCAACAACAGGGTGTGCCGCTGTAAACAAGGTTACCACATGAAGGATGACTTCTGTGTCAAAAACTCGGAATGTGGCCCTGGACATGGGGTTCAGACCAAAGGTATCCTTCACTGCACCTAAGAGAAACATCTCAAATCAGCAAATAAATAATAAAAGGCAGAGGACAACACCTGTGGTTCACAATTTGTGAATTTATGTAGATATTTGTCAATATTTATAATACATTTGATATTATATTGTAGCTTTTGTCATTCTTTTGCAGGTACCCCCCAGGAGGATACAGTTTGTGAAAAATGCCCAAATGGCTTTTTTTCTAGGTCCACATCTGCGGTGGATGTGTGTGTAAAGCATAAGGAGTGCGCAGATGGGCAGCTGCCGCTCTTCATTGGTTCTGTGTACCACGACACATTGTGTGGGTCCTGCGAGGATCTCGCTAATGACAGTAAGTACAGTGAGTGTTAAGCAATAATCACACCAGCCGCGTGACAAGTGTACAGGAACATACGTTTAACCCCGATGTTCACACTGGACATCCCTACGGAATCTGAGTCTCCGTTTGGTCAGTTTTGTACGACCAAAACTGTCCAAAAATGTGGGTAGTTACGCATGAATTCACAAGTTTTGAATATAGAAGGGTGAAAGACGTAATTACGGATGTTAACATTGACCTTTCATTGGAAGTGGCTGCTTGGACGCACGTTGCTTAAGGAGATGTGAATCGATCAAAACATTAAGGAACCGTAAAGCCTCCAGTAAACTTTGCCTGAATCTTCTTCTTCTGAATCTTTTCTGGTGCAGAGATCCAGATTTTCTTTGCTTTTTTCTCAGGTGAAACACTGCGCCAATTCCTCTCAGCATACTTTGATGCGCCCAGGCGACAGGTTGGAAAAATGAAGAGATTTGTGGCAAAGTAGGAATATCTTTCATCCTTAAAGCAACCTTTTTTTCTTACCAATAAATCCTAAATAACTGTTTCATGTTTTAATAGGTTTGTTCGTAGGTCAGTAAGAAAAAGTGGGATGACTCGTTACCAACAGAAAGTCAGTCCTCTGGAGCGAATCAAAGAGTGGTTGGCTATTTCTCCAGCGGAGCAGCTCAGACAGGTCCCACAGATGCTGAGGAACTCCAAGCTCACCTCTCTGGCAGACAAAATAGATGCAAGGCTTCATAAAATAATGCACCAAAGCCCCAACTGTAGCTTAATTTATCCATAATGATTTAAAATTCCTCCATGAAGTCCAATAGTGTCAGAGTTACAGTCTACCTCTTTTTGAGTGATACTTGAGCAGCTTATGAAAAATTTGTTTTGTATGTTTTTATTATCAGGAAAACAGACATAGATAAAGTATTAACCCAGGTTAAGTGTCATTCTGGTAATTTAAATCACCATAGAGAACGCTGCAACATGACGTAAATATCTAACATTTGTTCAAACTTCCCCCTCATTTTGAAATAAAAACTTTGTCCTACAAACAATACTGAAGTGTGGAAGTATTTTGTCATTTTCAAAAGCTCAAGATATCTTTTATCTTTTTACTATCCTACTTTGTTGTTTTTAATAATAAAGACCTGCAAGTTATCTGTCCAAAATCAAACATCTACCATAAAAAAGTTCAGGATCTCAGCTCTGAAATGAGCATCCTCAGTTTATCTATTAATGTCAACCAACCAAGTCACTCGGGGTTGGCTGTCTCACTGCTTTCCCACCACAAGGACAAATGCGAGTGACAAACATGCTTTTTTTTAATCAGGAATATAATGACAAAACACACAGAAACAAATAGAAGTAAATGTATAAAAAAGAGAACAGTCAGTACAGCTGACTAACCTGGAGGCTGAACGTGAGTGAACCAATGTTGCATGCAAACAATAAACTTCAACTTTCTGTGAAACAAATGCAGCTTTCTTTACTTTGACAGACAGGAGCAAATGCTAAAGTTCACACTCTGAGAAGGGGTGGCTTCAAGAGCTTTCCTTGTTCTTGTGGGGTTATGGACCCAGGACATTTGTTGGTTTTGTGTTGGGTTCCACTTCCTGTTTTATTTTGTTGTTGGTTGTTACTTCCTGTGTTCTCTCCCTCCTTTATTGGCACACCTGTTTTCACTTACCTCATCCCCTCCTCCTGTTATAAGTCTTCGTCTCCCCTGCACTGGTTGTCGGGTGGTTTTTGTACCTTCATGAGTTTGTGTTCAGTTTTTGAGAACCTTTCTCAATTAAATGAGAAACTTCGTATTTACGAGTGTCGTCTGCATCTGTGTTCGCACGTCAAACCTGACAGTTCTCCTGAGTCTTTTTTTTCTTTTTACTGCATCTCACAAGGAGTCTGGAAATATCTCAGTAGTACATGAAAAGCACACATTTTTTCTGCTTATTTTATGCCAGAGGTGATGTAAACTAGAAAATGTAACTTTTTTCATCTTACTACTGTCACTGCAGAGCTATTCTGGCTATCTCTTTAGTAATGTGGCAGGATGAGTTAATTGGGCTGCTGCACAGGGGTAGTCACTCCCCTCATCCCGGCTTCTTCACACTTGTCTGCAAAACACTCCAATGCGTGCAGGAGGTCCTTGTTTGATGCATGACAACATCATCTGCATAGAGCTGAAAGGAAAATCACGTGGTCCCCAAACCTCTTCAGACGCTGGCTGCACCTAGAAATTCTGTCCATAAAGACCAGGAACAAAACTGGTGATAAAGGGCAGCCCGGCTGGAGTCCAACATGCACCGGGAACAAGTCTGACTTACTGCCAGCTATGCAGACCAAGGTCCTGGTCTGGTAATGCAGAGACCGAACAGCCCTCAGTAAGGATCCCCGGACCCCATACTCTCAGAACACCGGGAACAGGACACCACGAGGGACATGGTCGAACGCCATCTCCAAATCCACAACACATATATGGACAGGATGAGAAACCTCCCACAAACCCTCCAGCGCCCTAAAGAGGGTGTAGAGCTGGTCCACAGTTCCACGACCAGGAAACCGCATTGTTGATCCTGGATCTGAGGTCATTTTAATCATTGCGATCAAAGCATGTTTTATCATAACTCATAAAACACAAGAAACTTGACTTTGTAGATTACACAACCTCAGGAAACCACATCTTCCTTGTTTTATTGTGTGTGATTGTAAAACTGGTAACTCCTTCAATTCTTGGATTTTAAGTTGTAAATGTTTTAATGGCAAATTATTTGTTGTTTGTAAACCACTATTAGTGAATTTTTTCACATTTTTTACAAAAAATTGTCTTTGACTCTAACCCATCTAACTAAAAATTACAGAACTACAGTGAGCTAATAGATGAGTGCATGAATCTTGACTGGCGTTCTCACAAAATAAAAACATGAAATGTACTTTTCTTCATCACCATGATGAAATAGTTGTTATCACGGATGATCCTCTATCAAAACTGTGCAGACTTAACCTTGGTGGGAGGTCCTGCATTGTTTCTGAATACACTTTTGCAATTATCAGTCAAAGCTGAGCAGAAATAGAAAGAAATTGTTTGAAACAATCTATCAGATGAACTGATGAGCTTGACTGATATTTCTTTTTGGAGATTCATTTCTATTTTCAGAACTGAAAACTGAAAGGAACGGAATTGGTTGAATCAGTAGTGGTTAAACTTTTGTTAAGTCAGAAGCCGGACACATGATGCGTTTCTGTATCTACATTGACCTTTACTTTCGCCTACCCACTTCCCCATTCATGTACAATAAAATGACAGTCAAACCCTTATTGACAGAAGTGCGACTCCACCATACTGGTGGTGAGTAATCTGTACAAATAATTTCTGATTCAAGATTCAAAGATTTTATTGTAATTGCAGGGGAAATGAATTGCAGGTAGCCCAGTAGCAGGAACACACAGGGCAGTAAAACACAAGAACACCCAAAATCACACAATAGTAAATAAATACGAATAATAATTGATGATGATTTTGCGGTGGTCTCAAAATGATCTTCTGAGCTGAGTTATGACCTCTGCACAGCCTTTTTGTCCTTCGTCATGAAGCTTGGGTGCCACAAACTCAAGGTGTAGGTAAGATTGCTCTCATGTTGTGCAACAGTTAAAAAGACTACATGTTTTATATAAAACATGCTTTTGCAGACACTTCAAAGTGTTTATCATTTGTTATTTTGAGAGATTCCTATATTTAGTCAAAACCACAGAGAAAACCTCCGTTTTGATGCTAAATGTTACATTTATTTAGGATTATGGGAAAATTACACTTAAAGTGTCACACTGTTCTATTTTTTTAATTAATATTTTAGTTATATTATTAGTTATTTGTTACATTTTCTCCACAGCTTTATCTAACAGTTCTGCTCCTGCTCCCTGCACTCCTCTGTGAGGATGACAGTGTATCCACCTACAAGCACCGGGATCCAGGCACATACATGGCAGCTCACTGCACAGCCACCACAGACACCAAGTGTCTGCCGCGTAAGGCAAACCACTACAAGCTGTAGAACTACCTGCCCAAATGTTTAAACTGCAACAACATCAGCACACGGAACCAAGCGATCAAGTGCTCTGCCATCAACAACAGAGTCTGCCGCTGCAAACAAGGTTACCACATGAAGGATGACTTCTGTATCAGACACTCAGAATGTGGCCCTGGACATGGGGTTCATACTAAAGATATCCCTCACTGTACCTAAGAGAAACATCTCAATGAGCAATGAATAAGAATAAATAAAAGGCTGAGGACAACAGCTGTGGTTCACAATATGCAAATGTATGTAGATTATTCATCCTAAAACATGGATAGTAAATACATTTACATGTTTTAATTCTCAGTGACGCATTGATGTAAAGTTTTTCATTAACAAGTTTCAGGTGAGACGCTTGCACAAATACTTCTCAGCATTCTTAAATGTGCTCAGGCAACATGTTGGACAACTGATGAGATTTGGGGCAATTCCTTTGTGTACTTAGGAAAATCATCTAATGTGATTTCAGAGAAGTCACTATATAGTATTTGTTTTGCTGCATTTAATCATTGGCAAAAACTGCCAATATGCACAAAAGTGGAGCAGTACTGTGACCCTATTGAGCTGAGAGATCAGTGAAAATTTCAGTCATTCATTATTTTAAATTAGTGCAAAAGCTCAGTTTCTCTTAATAATGCTTATAAGGATATTAGCATGACACACATCAGCCACAGCACAGTTTATTTAAATCTCCTCCAGTGAGCATAAAAGACTTCCAAAATCCAAAATGGCTTCACAAATTACATTTGTCCATCATTTCAACCTAAAGTCATTTGACATGAAGCAAAACTGGAAATCATTATCCAATCAGCGATGTCTCAGTCAGTTCATTGCCCAAAATCACAATACAATTGTCTGAATGGGTTTCACACTGGAATTTTTACAAAAGGAGTCAGTCAGAAAATATAAACAATAGCTGGATGCTAAACTAAACTAAACTAAACTAGACTAGACTAGACTAAACTAAACTAAACTAAACTAAACTAAACTAAACTAAACTAAACTAGAAAAAACTGTTTTGGGGGAAAAAAAAAGAATCATTCAATTCAGGGATGTCCACATGAAGGAGGGATCCTCTCCCAGGGCAGACAGGCGATGTGCTAGAACTTTTAAAGAAAAATTAGCTTATCTAACTCTACAACTTCATGTTTGAATCAATCATTATACCTACCTTTTCCAGTTTCTTATTAGGTTTCGGTTTTTTTTTTTACATTTCATCTTGTTTTATGGAAATTACTTTTGTTTTATTTGTTATACCTCAAGACTTATTATGAATGATTTGCCTTATTAAATGTGTTTAAGCACACATTTCAAACCATGATGCACATCTGTCTGAAAAATGCAAACAGCGCTTGAGGACTAAAAGTGTCAAGTCAGCCTTTATCCCTTTGAGTAAGAAAGTTATCACATCCACCTATCAACAAACTTCATGTTTCTAGTTGCTGGTGCAATTCCAAGGTAAGTTTTGAGGGAGAAGCAAGACTGAAGAGGCAGCAGTGATCAATTTTATGATCAGAGATATTTATGAGTTTTGAGACGGTTTGTGAATTTGGAAGGAACAATGAGAACGTTTGAGATGAGCAGTGCCAAGAAGGTGCAGCCTGCGACGCGCAAAAACTTCATAGTGGAGAAGGTGTGTCAGCTTTGTGTTGGGGACCAGACATAAACTTCCCAGAGCAGGACAACTGAGGCAGATTGAAATGCAAGGGCTGCCCTCTAGTGGACAAAATAAGGAAGGACACAGCATAGTCTCAGACCTGTGATGTGACCCTGTGTGTAAAGCTGAACAAAAGCTACTTATTAGAATGGCACAAATCATTTATGTGGAATCCTGTTGGGAATATAAAAAGTTGAAAAATAAAATAAAAAAAATGCTGAAACATTGCTGACAATGTCACTTTAAAAGTTGTGCATAGCTTTGATGCTGTCCAAAATTTGAAAACATCTGTAGTGGTAATGTGGGTTCAACGGAAAAATAACAATAGTTTTATGGAAGACCAAGAGTGATTTGTGTCTTAGTTTGAAACAAAAACACAAAACAAGGTACATTTTTTTATGATTTTCACTGTAGAAAAAAATCCTTTTTGGATGTTGATTTTTTGTGGGATTTTAAATCAGGTTATTTATTTGTTTTGCTGAGTTTATATTTGAGCTTATTGTCTACAGTCGCAGTGCCCCAATTAAGCAAAATTAACAGCTGTGGTAATAAAACCCAAAATGTGATGTCCACGCATGTGGACGCCAGGTCATTAGTGGTTAGGACAATGTACAGACCTGTGAGATCCTGCGGCATGGCACCATTCTCTAGTGCCAAATGGTTTCCGGCAGCATGGAGTGTCGAAAATGTGGCCGTGTGACACATTGTTTCCAGATTATCAAATATCGGAACATTTATGTAATTACAAGTTGCTGTGGATTTAACTAATCAATTGAACTAATATGAGATAAACAACAAGGACAAAACATGGCACTTTAGCCACATTTGACAAATATCAACATGTTTTCTTTACACTTGTATTGCTTACATTTTAGAGACTGTTCCAATCCCTTACTGTTGTGTATGTTAATCATCTGTCCAACACACATTCTCATAACTTCAACTTTCTTTGCTCCAGTCTCTCCACAGTCTTATTCTCCATTTATTGTAGTCATGTCATGTAGATTATATTTTATCAATGTTATGAATTTGAGGAAGCTCTGCTTTATATCTGAAGACTTTATAAGACAGCGTCTGTTCTCATCCCTATCTTAAGTTTGCTGATAATTGCTCCTGCTTTTGCTGCCATTTTGAATCCTCCTTGACATAAAAAAACCCCTCTGAATAGACAGAGTAACTGGGATAGGCTCCAGCAACCACGTGACCCCTGGAGGGAATATGGAGGCTGAGAAAATGGATGGATGAATGAAAGTTGAAGAGCAAGGGATATAGGGAAAGCTTCTGAAGCAGGATAGGTTGTTTTTTGTAACCAGAGTTAAAAGTCAATGAAGTGGTTAGATGACTCAGTTGACTGGATTTAGGACTAGTGTGCAGGAAACTTGAGTTCACTTCTCAGGGGGTGCAACGAGCTTAATCCAATGTGGGTCCTTAGGCAAGACCCTTCACGCTACTGCCCATCTAGTATGTAGCCACAAGGGAACCCAAGTCTGTGCCGGTCCCCAGCAAAGATAAAATACAGGGTTGTGCCAAGAAGGGCATCTGGCGTAAAGCTTAATGTCAAACTGCCTCAGTGAAAACTGATTTATTGTTGTAATTTTTGTCATTCAATGAAAGCCCAAAACGCTTTACAGTCACAGTCTCATTCACCCACTGATGGTGCCTCTGCTGCTGAGCACTGGCACCAGTCTTCCATCAGAGGCAATGTGGGGTTCAGTGTCTCGTGCCCAAAGACACTTTGAGATATGGGTGGGCAAGGTAGGAATTGAACCTGCAATATTCTGATCAGAGGATGACTACCCTACCACTGCACCATGGCCAACCATGGACATTGGCCATTGACATTTTCAACTGTAATGTAATAAAGGATTGCGTGCTAAAATTGTTGCTGCAAGGCCAGTGCAAAACTGCAAATGAATGTTTGTGTTTTAAACTGGTTTCAAAAAGAATAATATAAAAAGAAGAGTAGTTGTGTGTCTAAACAAGACAGCAAATATGTCTCATTTCTGACAATTATATACTTTTTGTGAAAAAAGTGAAAAAAACTTAAGAAAATATGATATATAGATATATATATCTATATATCTATATATAGATATATATATATATATATTTTTTTTACTGTAGTCCTACATTATTTACAAGTAAGAATGATCATTATCATTACAATCATCTTTTGATCTATTGTAAAAGTGTTGTCATGTTTTTTAAATTATAATTATGCTGTTTTAGGCTAAATAAAAAAAACGTGTCGTTTTCTTGGACATAGTTTCTACAGAGCGACAGGAGTTCATCAGAAATTCACCTCTGAATTGTGGGCGGGAGTGTTGCCAAGGAGTAAGTCTGCCCTCATTTCCCACCATCCCCTTGTTTTTACTCTCTCTCAACTTACAGCCCTTCATACCCCCAACCTAATATTAACAATTCAGCTAAAAAAAAGGTGAAAAATATTGGAGACATCCTGCCGTACAGTTTCGAGCCAGATTCCAGCTCGGATGAGGAAAACGAAGATGTACTTGGATCTAGTTGTCTGCAAGTGGATGCATTTAAATGGGTGCAGGGAACTTGCCTTTGTAGGTTCCATGCCACACCTACAAGCTTTCCAGCTGCTTTTTCCATCAGTTCCTGATTCACAACAGTTTGAATACAAATACTCAAAATGCTATTTTAAGCTTTTTTTTCTTTATACGTGCCGTCCATCGTCAGAAAAATTCTACCAGAACATGTTGATAACACCAAAAAACACAATTTTCATTTGAGTGGATCTCTTGAGAGTTCCCGCCAAATCGATGTAAGGCATTCCCCTGACCGATAGAGGGCGCTGCTGCCCAAGAGTCGCAGATGAAAGCAGTTTATTGACATGTCGCCTCGCTCACTACCGCCCCCTACCGTCACGCCACAGCGGCTATGCGTCACATCGGTTCTCAAAAGAAGGGGAAAAAATCACCGCGCGGGGAGGGGCTCCGTACTTCATTGGCTGCTACTGTAAAACAGAGCTTTTGCGTTTGAGGTGGACTTGCGTGGAGCTCTGGCCTTTTTACTAGTGTGAAACACGGGACTTTAAGATGGTTTTGAGAGGACTTTAGCCCCTCTTTAACAAGCGTCATATTTTTCTACCCATTACGCCCCTCGCGCTGATTTTGAACCCAGAGGAGATGCGGCCAGAAAGCGGCGGGCTCAGCGCGCGGACGCTGCAATAAGAGCAGAGGGGCATGTAACCGGGACAACACACCGGCAGCGGCGGAGGCACCACCACCACCACCTGACACCCCTCCACCTCTCTCTGCATCATTCCCTTCCATCCTCGAGGCTCCTCCATGAGCTAGATAACCATTCGGGACTATTTTGTATTCTGTCTTCAGGAAAATGAGCGAAGACGTGTCGGAGGTCTCGAAAGAGCTGCTGGGTAAGACACGAAATTTCCGCCATGTGTGTTCTCACAGAGACAATCACTGTCACTGAGACAAGTTTCAGTTACATTCTCAGTATTTATCGTCTATTTTTAAAAATAAATATTTGAAATCGGAATCTAACCCACCGGTCTTTTATTTTGAAAGTGTGTGATTCTCTCTTAGGAGGTACAGGAGAGCTTCAGCTGCAGGGAGGCTGTTAAACATGGACCACCGCCGTTAGGTGCTGACTGTTAATGTTTTTAGTGACTTCAGACTGTTGGATAGAAGAGCTGCAGAGTTGAGATGTCAGTATGTGAATTTCAGAAAGCTTGGGTCAGCAACTTCTCTGCTCTGGAGCTGAGTCTGCAGCCTCCAATGTGGACAACCCTGAAGTTCTGTTTGGTTCTTTGTTTTGATAAACACCATCCCTCCCGGTTATGTTTACTTAAACCAGCGTTAACTTCTGAACTTCTGAAGACGTGTTGAAATAATTAAATTTTTGAATTAAAGTATCAGTTTGGGAGCAAAATATTAATTGTTTGGGCCTTGTCTGACCTCTGACCTTTGCTCTTGCAGCTCTGTCAAGTGGGTTTAGAGTTGTCATGTGGTCACATATTTTTTCCTTTCTTTAAACAAATGTGTGGATATTTCAAAACGTTTTTGTCAAGAATTTATTTGGCTTTTAATGTCCATGTGTTCTGTCGCTTTATACACTTTACCATGTGTCCGTGTGGTGAAAGTAGTTTTTAAAAATATTTTTTAAAAAACCTACTTCAATGAAGATCATGTTTTTGGTGTTTTTAAGATGTTCTTGCTGCATTTATCTGATTACGGAGGACATATTTGTAAAAAAACAAGATTAAAATTAAATTTTTAAGTATTTATTTATTCAAATCATTGTGAATCAGGAGCAGATGAAACACATTCAAGTGGAAAAAGCCTGTAGCACTGATGTGGCTGCTACAAATGTTGGGCCACAAGGTCCCTAATCCACTCCATTGCTCACAATTTTTGTGAGAGACAACAGGCACTGCAAACAGCGCCAACCTACTTCCGGTGGCTCATCGGACTCAAATCTCGTGAGTCGCGACCCAGGAGATTTGAGTTGCGGCTCACATGGCGTGAGTCAGGTAGGTCGGACTTTTTTGCAGCCCCAGCCTCTGCTGATTTTTGTTGCACCGGTAATGTTAGCTTGAGGTTGTGAGGGGTAGTAAGCTAATGGGAGAGCACGTAAACAAAGGGATGATAGGATATTAGGGTAGACTCACTCTGAGCCAACAGTCCCGCCCATAATTTAGAGGCAAATTTCTGATGAATTCTTGTCACTTTACAGAAACTATGGTCTATAATATTTTTTTGGGCTAAAAACAGCATAATCATATTTAAAAGGCCACTGGGAACCCTTCTGCAATAGATGAAAATATGATTGGAGTGGGATTATAAGATATTTCTTTGAAAGCTTTTATATGCGTTGCTGTTTTTATTCATATTCCCTTGTAATGTGCTTTTTGCTTGGTCACAATCTGGATATGCAAAATTTTTCTACAATTCTAACATTAAAAAAAGAAAAAATGAAATAATTCTGAACATGTGTTCTATTGGATGAGACAAACATATGATTACTGCATTTTCCGCCCTCAGAGGAGGTTTTCCCTCAAAGTTTCTGCAGTCGTGGTGACCCACTTCTGCACACTTTTCCCCTGTGCACGTCACCGTGCCGTGATCTTGTCATGAGCTGTTGTTTTGAGGAGCAGAGCCTGCTATTGTCTCTGAGACGGGAACAGAATGAATGCGTCATCACTCATTGCATTCAGCATCAGTACAAGTAAAGAGTTTGAGCATGATTTTACAGATGGAGCAAAAATGTGATAAATACTTAGCATGGTGGGATATGTCTCTAGTATCTGCTGATAAGGACTACATGGTATACTGGACAAATTATTTGGAGAAATGCAATAAAATTAGAGTTTTTATGAACCAAGTGAAAGGTGGGAGCTGCACTTGGGTTAAAAAAAGCTAAGAAATGTTTTGGTTTTAGGAGAAAAGACAAAGGACTGAACTCATTAAGCATCACGTTTTCAGTTTTGAGCAGATTCTGGTTTTACGCTGCTTGAAAACAGAGCAAATGGGAAGACTGTTGAACGCCTGAACAGTTTCAGTGTGCCAGCCGCATTCCTTCATGCATTTGACCTGAAAGTGCATGTGTGCTTGTTATTCCCAGTTAAAGATTGTGTCTGTAAGCAAAGGGGAAGAAATCTTCTTTAAAAAAAAAACCTAATAACTGGACTTTAAGTTTAAAGTTTGGTATATTCTAATTCAATGTGGAACTGGAGTTAAGTTGTTGTTTACAGTCTACCCTTATAAAGAAGATAATTTGTTCTGGTTTTGGGTTGATTACATAGAGGGGTGGAATTAAAGGCCTGAGAGTTAGTAATTTGAACTTTAACAGTCCCATTGTCCCCTCTTCCTCTATTTCTTCTTCATGCGTTGTCATTCTCAGTTGTTTCTGTTAAAGTCTTAGTAAATTAAGAGAATAATGACACATTTTAGTTCCCTAGATGTCTTTATTAAGGGACCAGAGCCTGTTCTGTTTTTTAAAGGTAGTTTCTAAATTTCTTAAAAGAAATTAAAAAAAAAGTTTTGATTCTTGTAGAAAAACAACTTGTTGGTGCTCAGTTTCAGTGATATGAATCTGTAGAGATGGCATTTGAAAAACTCAGCACACTTTCTATTGATCAGCTTCGCTTTGATCTGATGGTGTTGTGTTGGAGGCCTGCAGGCGGGGATTCAGAGGTATGCACGTAGAATCCGTGTATGCCAGACACATTTGCACAGATCGTTGCATGTCAGCTGCTATGTATGTATATATATGTGTGTGAGCTGCATAAAGAGGTAGCTGACCCCAATCAACTCTTTAAACCAACTCTCTGGTTGTTGACAGCCCTGATGTCTGAACAGAGGAGCTCCCTGTTACCTCTAGTTTGCTCAAACTTTTACAGAATGGCAATATTTAAATGACTAATTATTTGGTTATTTTTGTTTTGCTTTTTTTAATTTGACAAGGATGTATTAAAATCTGGTGTCATGTCCATTGTGTATGGAGCAATTCCTATAGGGATATATTTCATATTCATTTATTTACTAGTTTATCTGTCAGTCTAGATCCATCTTGAGAGTCTATATTTCCATGTATCTAAAAATGCTAAAAAATCATAATTTAGAATCTTTTTGAGTAAATAAAAGCAAAGTCGAAGTAAATTTATTTTCCTCTTTTTGTATTAAAATTTTAATTTTTGCGGGGATGCGTCATCTGTGGGTTATGAGAGGTCAGATACCTCCTTCTGGCAAAAACTTCAAAGTTTGATGATGCAAACACAATATAGTCAATTGCTGTCTGGTTTTGGTCTACCCTCTTCTCTGTTACAATGGTAGAAATGCACTCGGGGCAGATTTTTCACCTGAGTCTGACTGCTCATCATTTTTTTTCTGTGCAGAGAGTGTGAGGGATTCTGTGGGGAGGAAGGTGAAGCTGTCCCTGAGGAAAAGAGTCAAGTTGGAGGTCAAGGGAGACAAGACGGAGAACAGAGTGCTGGTAAGTCATCAGCAGCAGCTTTTTACACCACTTTCAAAAGAAAAATATGACAAAATCACCAAAGGTCTGTCAATACTGCTTTACAATTTTCTTGTAATTTAAAGCTGAAAGACAGAAAACCTATTTCATAAAAAAAATATCAGGAAAGTACTATTTCAAGAATTAAAATGAATTAAATAATTAAAATTTCCTCTAGAAATTCTGCTATGAGAAACAGTTTTCATTAATTCTGAGATTAAGTGTATTTTTGAGGTATTTTATAATCCAGTAAATTGAATCTTGTCTGTTGAGATCTTGATTCCTTAACTATAATTTTAGCAGGAATTGTCATTGACATAATTTGATATAAATGTCAGCTCAAATCAAAGTTTGTTGCTGTTTTTACACACTATTGCTGTCCTCTTGTCCTATCCATAAAAGCAGCTTCTGAATTCAGATGCTCCCATTACTGAAGTGGGTTATTTAGACAGTCACAGCTCTTGCTGCTTAAACAGCCGTTTCTGGGAATTTTTAACTCTTAAGGGAATACCAGCTTTGCTCGTCACTTTTAGCAACAGAGTTCCGTCCATTCCCCACCGAATAATTAATACTCATTAGATTATTAATTATAGATTTGGGTCCTTTTTGCGGAGGTTAAGGGGTAATGGACTGCAGTGTGTGTGTGGTTGTATTTTGCCGTCCCATGCCCGTCAGCTTTTAATTTTGTGGAAGACAATTAAAGAAAAAGAGGCTCCAAAAGCTCTAAGGGTGGATCTGTGCAGCTGAGATTTCTGCCCCAGGATTTAATCATCTCTAACTGTGAAGCAACTTATTAACAGTAGGTTGTGTTTAGCTCATTAAGGTCATGAATTAACTCTGGCTGTCGTCTGGGGACACAAAGAAAGAGTTGAGAGTCATTAGCTCTTTTTTTCACATCCTCTGTACTCATATCAGATATCTCTAGGTAGATGCTAAGATGGGAAGCAGCATTGCCCAAACAAGTTCAAGTACATCCAAACTCCACTCAGTTGTTTGAATTTTACTGTATATATATAATTAAGAATTTTCCCAAACATTTTTGTGTTCTTTTTATTAGTAATCCTGCAAAAGGTACTTGTTTTATTCTTTCTAAAAAAAGGTTATCAGAATGTCAATAATTAGGTTCATTGATTTCACCAAATGGTTCTTTCGACCAAAACAATTTAAAGACCCACTCCAATAAAAATCTTGTTTTTAGTGTTTTTAACTTGTTGTAGCATTTTCCTCATGATGGAGAACAAGCATAAAATAATGTAGGATAAAAACTGTGTTTCTGAGTATTTCTTTATTGAAATCGTGTTGGATCAGGAGCAGATGAAAATGTTTGAAAAAGGTCAGATTTGTGACGCAGTAACTGCCATGGGCAAAGTATTACTTCTTCGTTTCAATTCTAAATCCTTCACTTGCAGACAAATAGATCCGTGTACGTCTTTATTTTTCTTTCCTGAGCTGCCATCTTGCTCAAAACTGTGTGGCTGGATAGCACTGATATTGCTTGCTCTTTTATTTGTTACACTAATGTTAGGTTGGGCTTGTGAGGGGCTGTAAGCTAGTGGGAGAGTGTAAATGAAGGCATGCTGGGAAAATTAACAAGGCTAAATTGAACCTAACCCTAACCAACGTCGCCCACAACCCAAAAGCAAATTTTCGATGAGCTCATACAGCTCTGCAGAAAATATGTTTTAAAAACAACATAGGGTTTTTGATTTGGGCCAAAAACAAGATAATCATAATTAAAAGACCACTGGGAACACTTTTACAATAGAAAAAAATATATAGTTGGAGTGTGACTTTCATGTCACAACAGTTTAACAGGACTGCCTTTTGTTTGTTTGTCTTGTTGTGGAGGACATTTCTAGTCCTTAGTTGGTCTTTTCAAGCAATACATCTCCAAATTTTTTTGTTCTCCACTAATAAACGAACTAATTAACTAATCCCAGAAAATCTGCCAACTTTCCTTTTTTGTAATGCAGTTGTTTTTTAGTCCACAGGTTGAGAATAATTTGATGTGGCTGTGATCACAATGCCACCATGTGGGTACTGGACACTGATGCTTGTGTGCAAACAAAAAGGCAAAACAATGCAGAGACGTGGGCGTCAGTACTGGGAAAAGAGAAATTCCTGTCCAACAGTTGAGGTTTTTCAGCCAGAGCCCGTGTCAGTGCTCTGCTTGACTGAACTGAACAAATAAAACTGATTGTTTGAACGGTCAATTATGGAGGAAGGGGCTCTCAGAGAAAACAAACCTGTCATGTAAATGTGACTTTCAAGTGTTGTTTAATGCAGACACAAAGAAAGCAGGATGTGTTTTGAGATTGTTCCGAGATGATGGAATTTAACAGTTTTTCAGGAATTTGAAAACAGGAAAAAGGTCACTGATTTTTCTCATGAAGATTGTCTTTCACAGACTTTCCTTACGTAGTGAAGGGGATTAAACAGTTAAATTGGACATTTCAGCTGTGGTTGAGCAACAATATGAAATCATCTGTGTTTATACAAAGAGACTACATTCCAAAAACATAAGAATACCATATAAAAAATACGTGGACTTTTCTAAAATAGTTGCACAGTTTTGATTTCCAGCTAAATGTTGTAGAAAAAGCCTCTTTCTGTTTCTACTTAGCCTGAGTCCTTTTAGTTTTACGATCATCTTGAAGCGCACACCCATAATGAAATGGGAAAGATGGTACTTTCCCATTGTTTGTCAAATTCTTACAAGGCTTCCATCTTTTGCTCAAGCTGAGAGTGAAGCACTGCAGGGCTGGAGGCGTCTCTTAAGCACACTAAAGCCTGATAGCTATAGTCATCTCCCTCCTTTGAAGATGGGGGCCACGAAGGATGTGGTGATTATAACCTTACTTTATCAAACACTCCTATAGGAATGGGAAAAGTAGAAAAGAGGGAGGGGTTAAGTGGTTGATAAAGTGCACCAAACAGAACTGAGGGCAAAAAAATTTCTGAAGAATTTATGGTTTCAAGACAGAAACCCATTGGCTTTCATATCATGTTCATTTCCCTTCAAGCATTTTTGATTTTACCCCTTCATGCCTGACTTTATTTTCAATTATCTAAAAATATATTCAATGTTTTTTCTAATCAAAGTTGTGTTAAATTAAGTGAAGTACTAGATTCAACGGTGCGTTGAAAATTAACAACATAAGGCATGAAGGGGTAAAAAACAAAGCGCAATTGCCAAGAACAGGAAAATGCTTAGAGTTTTCGCGTTTTTGTTATTTTAAAAACTTTCCAATTATTAAAATATTTTAATTGTTGTTTTAAATTACAAGTTTATAAGTCCATTAAGTTTTCAATTCAGTTGATTTATAAAGCCCAAAGTCAAAATCAAGGTTGTCTCAAGGCTCTACACAAAGAATGCAGGAAATCTAAGGAGATAAATGGGTTGCTTTAAGAAATGGATCTGTGTGCTTTCATTGCAGTCACGACAGCAAAGTCACTTGAGTAGTTTGATAGTGAGACATATGCCATTTTATGTCAGATTCACACACATGCATTTTGAAATTCACACTCATCCTATATAACACAAACCTCTTGAGAACCTGAATAAACAAAACCTCCTCAAATGTGAGAAAAAGATCCATATATGCAGCATTTTTGCATGAGCTCAAATCTCCAGATACAAACATTTAATCCGCTTTCTGCAGATTAGGATTTTCTTTCACGCCCAAAAAAAGTTAGTTACAAATTTTGCGCCAATTGTTTCTAAACACTATTTTACTTGGAAGGACACCATAAATGTGAGGATGGCACATTAAAAACAGTTAGCCAATCAGAAAGCCATTAAAGCTATCCAACTAGACGTTTTTGAAAACAAAGCAAAGTTCAAATTTGGTATCAGATGATTCTTAATTCTTAATAATTCAAGATTATTATTGGACAAGTTTTAAGCATTCCTTGAAATGCTTAAAGTCCCACTTCAACTATATATTTTTTAATTGTAAAATTGTTCCCAGTGGTCTTTTAATGATAGTTTAGCAGTTTTTAGACAAAATCAAAAAGCCTGTGTTGTTTTTTTTTTTTGTTTTTTTTTTGACATTTTGTTCAAAGCAGCAGGATGCCATTAGAAATTTGCCTCTGAGTTGTGGGCGAACGGTTGGTGCAGAAGTTAGCCTTTGGCTAATTTCCCATCAACCCAGTGTTTACACTCTGTCCCACTAGCTTAAAGCATGTCACAAGACCAAACTAACATTAGCGTAGCACCAAAAAATGGCGAGGAATATCAAAGCTATCCAGCCTTATACTTTTGAGCCTGATGGCAGCTCAGATGAGGAAAATTAAGATGTACATGGTTCGATTTGTCTGCAAGTGGAGGCATTAGAATAGAAATGGTAAAGGGACGCTGGCCCACCCATTTCAGTTGCTGTGTCACAAACTTGAGAGTTTTCACCTGCTCCTGATCCAACACAATGTGAAGGAAGAAATACTCAGAAGTGCAGTTTAATGCAAGTCCTCCATGGGAAAAATGCTACAAGAACATGTTAAAAGCAGTAAAAATAAGATTTTCATCTGAATGGGTCTTTAAGTTTAAAATCAATATCTTCTGTGAAAAAGAAAATAAAATATTTTTGTAAACTGAGGGACATCTTGTGATTTAACACTGGAGATTTTTTGAGAGAAGATAATTAGGTGTTGCCAGCGACAGAGTTACTCAACAGTCACAATTGAAGAGTTGTGATGTTTCACGTTTTTTTAAAACATCGTAACTCTTCAACTGTTTGTATGATCAATGTGAATCTAATGTGGCGAAAACCTTGTTTCAGTATCGGCTTTGCACTGATACGCAACATTTTATGGTACTAAAGACAACAGAGCACAGTTACGTTTCTCCATTTTTGAATCTGTTGCAACTACGATAATTACGTAAACGCTTGAAAAGTTACAGTAGTCGAAAGAATGTTATCTATTAAACATTATTATCTATTAAACACTGGAGCTAAAGCTCCAGTGTTTAATAGATAAGTATAACTGAAAATCATCAGCTAAACAGTGGATGTACACGGTGTGCTGAATACTTAATTCTTTCTACTGACTTGCAAAAAAAATACAGATTTCTTTGTTCAAAATATGGCAAAGCAGGAGCTGGGGCTTGTGTGGCCACCTCAAGGGAGGAAAAATGGAAAGTAAGATTGTTGTGCTTGTGGTATGTGTATTATGAAATATTTTTTTAAGGTTTATGTAAGTTGCACTCTATTACAGTGCCCTTACACCACACTCTAGACATTATTAAGGTGTGAATACTGGCCCCCTACTGACCCCTTGCCAATTTCGCAAAAACGGGGTGTTCACATGACAGGTAAGTGACTGTAGGACTCTTGTGTATCCAGCCAAACTTACTGTGGGATTTTGGTGTTTTCAAGATTTGTATTGTAGAGTCATGATCACTGTTTCACTCATCCTGAAGTCACCAGCTTTTGCTTGTTTTCTGAGAGCCGTTATCAGCACAAAGACTGACAGGTACATTGACTACAAGGAACTGTTCTCCATGTAAATGATCACAATAAGGTCTTTATGATGGAAAACCTAACCTGGTTGGAGCCTTGCTCGAGTTCAGTTGTTGTAAAACATGTAAGCATTTATTTCATTAAATAGTCAATTTCCTTTCGAGATCCTGTCCATTTTCTGTAGTTGTGGGCTGTTGACCATTAACAAGATGAGGATGACATTTAGAGCCGGCCATGCAGAAGAAATGTGTCAAACAGGTCATAATTTTCCTGCTGAGTTTACACTATGCAGTCAGCTGCCGTGTTGTCATTTTTTTTATGTCTCGGTTGAGGGATCTTGGACAAGTTTCTTTAAATATTAATTTTAAAAAAATATCAAAAAGGGTGGGTAGAAATAAGAGATGAAGATTTGCATGTATTGTTTTCCAATTCCAATAAGGTCTAGAGGAGGAAACTCCTGAAACTGGTGGAAAACTGAGACCCGAAGGTGAAGCAAAAAGTATATTTTTTGGTCTGATTCAGTTAAAGCAAAATGGCCGATTTAAGTTTTGTCCTTTTTGTACTAGCTTGACATTGCTCAAATATTGCTCTGTTTTCTGTGACTTCTGGTCAATTCCGTGTCTTTTGAATACTGTGTGTTCATGAACAAATGCTGCTCTTGATGTTGACTTTTCCTCCTGCCTGGCCTTTTTGAATGAATTTCGTAGGGCAGCATTGATTTGATGACCTTAATCGTGTCTTGAAAAAAATTAAATAGGTTTTAAAGAAAACTATACCGCTGAATGTTTACATTAAAAAATAAAAGTTGGCCTAGCGGTGTGCCTTTTCAAATTCTAAAACAAGGTTTAACCACAGCCAATTCTGGAGTGGATTTTAAAAATAGAGCATTACTAAAAGGCTGTTGCTTATTTAAAACAAATACTTAATTGGCTTAACTTCATTCAGGGTTAAAGTACACCACAGGCAGATTAAAAAAAACACATTCATATAGTATGTTTTTCATTTAAACACACATTGAGAGATTTGTTCTCTCTGTGGTAAGACTTTTGGGTAAATGTGTCCGGCACGTAAATTAGCCCAAATTCTCAGGAAATTGTCTGCATTCTGGTTGGGATCTAAAATTAGGCCAAAGTTGAAGTAAAATTAGGGGTTTACTAAGATGTGACAGAACCAAGCTTGGTGTTATCTTGGGTTACTGTTTAAGAGCATTGACGAAATTTAAGCCTAATTTTGTCCTCCAAGCATCTTCTTTAATTTACAGAATTTTCTAAAATAATAACAATTTTTTTGAATGATTTGCTTTAAAATCAGAAGTTTATATAGTCTAACTTGGACAATGTCACATAGTGATGTTCGGTTTTAATAGCTTTTGCCAGCTTGATGTATTTAAAGCCCCACTCCAGTCATCTATTAATCTATTTTAAGTGTTCCTAGTGTGTTCCTTCTGTTGCTGGTCAACAACAAGTATACGTGCACTTTTAGTCAACTGATGTTGACTCATCAGTGTAAATGGAAAGTGTGCGCTATGCTAAAATCAGCCCAGATTGTAATCCCCACCCTCTTGGCCCGCTGTGCTCTTGCCTTTATGTGCATTTTCTCTTTTTCTCTTTCTAGTTATTTCTCTTGCTGCTCTTCAGATGTAACTGTTATGCAGCTTGGAAAGTCTTTTTCACTCAGAAATGTTTGTGTTGTTACGGTATTAAATGTACGAGGAAACCTTGGTTGAGAATCTGATGGTTACACCCTCTCCCTCTCACACACACATACACTCACCTCCTTTGCATTGTGTCCAGCTGGCATGCTGTTGGATTAATGAGCTTTTGTGATTCTTCTGTGGTCTAAAAGTTCACAAGGACCCTCTGCAGGTTGGTTGTACTCCAACAGAAGAAGCCTTTATAGAAAGCTTGTGTTGGTTCAAGTACAAACAAAACCTCTGAATCAGATTTTAAAAAATCCCAATCTGATGTCAAAGTTTTGGTGTTTTCATGTAAATAATATTCATATTCACAAGTCTAAGTCAGCATTTTGTGATTTTAAAGCAGACTGTCAGCTCCATGGGTTTATATTGCCTCTTAATTCCTCCCATCCTATTCTATTTCTAAGGATTGCTTTATTGATGCCTCGGCTCGCTGCAGCTGTGGTCCGATGAAACCAGCCAATCAGGGCTGTTCAGGAAGTACGACGGTCGGGTGTCTTTGTTCCTCACCAAGCTCAGCTCTCCAGCAGTAAAAAAAACATAATGATGAGCTGGGCAGTGATAAAGAAAATTGATGTCTCTTTCAGTGGCTGCTGGTGCAGCTTATGAGAATGCGCAGTGCAGATGATGGAGATTAAGCGGCATCAGTCTGATTTTGTGATTAGTGTTGACGCAAACTGAGAATCATGTATATGTATATGCACTTATGAGAAAAAACAATTCCAGTAGGTACATGATTTCATGAGTAACTGAAAATGTTCTATAAATGTTATGGGATGGCTTTTATTTTATTTTTTTGTAGGCTGAACCTCTTTTATTTGGACTCTGAAGGGGTCTTACATTTCTGTGTGCTGATGTGCTGTGATTTCACTGTGGTGCAAGTCAACAGACCTTTACAGGACAAGACTGAAGCTGCACTTTTAGCAGCTGTCCTTTTTTAAGAATCTAATCGTTAGTGTAAGTATACCAAAATATTTCTATCACAGAAAGGTTAGTGGATAATACTTCTGTGAACCTGCTTTAGACTGAGGCATAAATGCTTTAAAGTGATCTCCCCTCCTCTAAACAAAGGTTATTAAACCTTTTCTTTTTGGGCGTTCCTTCATTTGCATTCAAGACTGTTTTCCAAGTTTGAAGTATTTGTGCAACATTAACACATTTGTATAGGTTTCATGGTCCTATCATCTTTCAAATTACAGTACTTGTCAGAAAGTGTATTACATATGTGATCTAAGGAGTAATAAAATAACAACATGCAAAAAAAAGTACATTATAAATCAAGACCTTAAGCAAATAGTACATTAAATATATGACGGAATAAAGAAAAGAGAAGAAATTCTGCTTCTCCTTTCTGACATTCATTTTCTTTAACATCTTAATGCAAAGAAAGAATACAATTTTGATATTTGAGAATATTAAAATTCATTGAGTTTATTTTCGGCACATCAGCTTCAAGTGTCTACAATAATATAAAATAAACACCTAATTTGGATAGCTCTTTCCACCATAAAAAAATCCTCATTTTGAGAGGGTACAAAATGCATATGTTGATTTGAAAGAGCCAATAAAAAAGAGACTGGAAAGGAGCAGGGAAACGAATGAATTTCATCACTGTTTATTGAGCTAATTAATAAAGAGATGGGGTCATCTTAGCGGTAACAGTTTTAACTGACACAAAATGGCTTTTAAACACCAATGCCTCTTGAAGGATCAGGCCTGTGCTGGTTGGATATAGTATTAGATTTGGTCTCATATTTTCAGTTTCCTCTGTTTTTCCTCTCATTTTCTTTATGTCCATGGATTCCAGTCTGTCTCAATAGCTGAGCTGTCCTCCTTGTTTATCTTGATGCTTTAAGTTTGTATGACAGGCCACTTTATTCTTTAATATTTATTTCTAAGCTTGTGAAGGAAAGGATCATGCAATAAAAAAAAACTCATTATCCTCTCCACAATCCCTCTCATTTATGTGTGCAGTTACAGCTATTTTATTATTCCTCCTGTTTTAAATGCACATTAAGGGCAGACAATCTTAAAGATTTCCACCTCTGTTAATCCTGCCATAAACATTTATTGCCCTTTTTTTAAGTCACTATAGGCAAGGCCTTTGCTCTGTGGGTAGGTCATCATTTTTTTAATGGTTTTCATTAAAAACCCTTTTGTGAAAATTCAACACCACAGTAATTGGAAGTAATTGAATCAAAGTTTAGGTAAATCCTGGTTCTGTCTGGAATTAAATGGACAATGTGCAACATAACTTGTAATTTTTGGGGTGTAACAATACACCAGATATGAAGTAATTTTTTTGCTGTTGTTGTGATTTTGACATACAGGAGTTTGAGATGAAAGCATTTCACTTTTGTGAACTCTTCAAGCATTTTCACATAAACTGTCGACCCATTGGAGAACAGTGGCACTATGAATGAAATCATTAATGCAGTTGTTTGCTGTGATTTTTTTCAAATTTCAAAATAAAGGAATGCGTAACCTTCAAAAATATGAATAGTGCCAGGTGTGTCAAACTGCCAGATCAATTGGATTTTCATTCACAAGTTCATATTTTCATTCATTTTTCAGCTCAAAACGTGCGTAAATTAGGCCTGCACAGTAAATCGAAAATTTACTATTATAGAGAAATCAGCCTTTGCAATACGCTAATATTGCAAAAGATGGCGTAAATTGTGATAAATAGTTAGCCTTAATATTTACACATATGCTAATATAATTTTATGGCAGCTTGAAATATTTAACAAATCAGATAGAACCCTTTACGCATTTGACCAGTTGATTGGACCACTTCATGTCGAATGGAGCCCTTTCATGTAAGATGTAAGACGAGGGTCATTGGGAGTATAATTTAAATTGTGTTTAATTTTATTTCAATAAAACTACTGCATTTAAATGGAAATTACTGGTATGTCGTTTTTTGCTTTGCTACTTTGTTTATGTATTGCAAGTCGTAATGTCATCACAATATTGATCACAAATATTACACATCCCAAGTTTTCCCTCACATTGTGCAGCCTTTTAATATCTATTTGTGTATTTTCTCTCCAAAACAAATTCTGTTTTGTTGTGAAAAACTATTTTCACTTGACTAATGACTTATGCTCAACATAGATGGAACTTCCACTCGTAAAATATGCAATTTTCCAACAGAAGCCAAAACAAAGCCTTCTTACACTTTAGATATACACTTTATATTTATATACACTGTCTTTGTCTAAAATTAAAAAATTTGTTAAAAGATAATCTATTCCTAGATAAGTCAAAATTAAATTGCTCAAGTGCAGTTGTATTTGATTTATTAATTTTTTTAAAGCCAAGCCCATTCATTCATTCATTCATTCATTCATTCATTCATTCATTTTCCAATCCGCTTTATCCCTTTCGGGGTCACGGGGTTGCCGGAGCCTAACCCGGCTACTCATGGGCGAAGGCAGGGTACACCCCTGGACTGGTCGCCAGTCTGTTGCAGGGGAAGCCAAGCCCAATGTCTGACAAATCTACATTTTAGTCAAATGTTCTGTTCAACCATGTCAAGGTTGTCTTTGTAATTGCTTGGTCCCACTTAATCTTTCAAAGAAAAAAAAAACTGAAGCAAAGGAGGTGAAGCGGTGTGATGATGGATGGATATAATTAAGCATGAAGGAACGCTGACACAAGTTTGGTGAATAAAAGTCTTTTTGGAGAGGGTGGATTTCCTGTTGCTGAGTGCTGCCTCAGCTGAATGGTTGCAGATGAAGTACCGCTCTGTACTGCCTTGCTTCCTGCAGAGATTCAGTCCGACTGTGTTCAAGTGAGACCGTTTTTGAAGGGGGGGACTCATTGACATGCTTGAAGAAAGCTTGGCAGTACAGCCTGACTGACTGTCTGTCACAATGATGGTGTTTGTATATCAAATTCATGAGTCTTGTATGGGCCAGTTGTTACCATAGGAACAGAAATGGTACGACAATGGGCAGATGTGGCTTTACTCACATGCATGAATGAGGTCGGCTTGTTGACAGTTTGACAGAAAGATGTTTATTGATAATGTTGAAAATATTTAAACACCCACTCAGTTTTTTTTTTTTTTTTTTTTTTTAATTTAAAACATGTCCTTGTGGCATTTTTCTCATAATGGAGGACAATTTTAGAAAATCAAGCTCAAAGGGACATTTCTGAGTATTTCTTTATTCAAACCATTGTGAATCAGGAGCAGCTGAAAAAAAGGCAGTTTGAAAAATAGCTTATTTGTGATGTAGAAAATACGCTGGGTGTGCCTGCAACGGTGAAGGGAAGGGGGGCGGAGTTGCTTGGCGGCAATAGTCCTGCTCACAACTCAGACAAATTTCTATAAACTACTGCTGCTCTGCAGAAACTATTTCCCAGAGAATAACAGAATTTTTTTTTTTGGCTTAAAACTGTATAATCGTAGCTAAAAAAACATTGGGAACGCTTTTAAAAAATAGTTCAAAAGATGATCGGAGTGGGTACAATCTCAGTTTTCTGATATAGTGTGTACAGTAGCAGCTAAAAATTCCTGTGGATCTGTAATTGTCTAACAGAGTTTTGTGTCCATCCTTGTGCAAGTGCTTCAGGCTAGGAAGACCTCTGCGGGATTTTAGGGATTGGGACACATATCTCACATGTGAGCCACCAGTCTGCGTTGGGCCGTGTCTTTACTGTGAAAGAGTTAATAACAGATGCTCTTTTTACTCTCAAAGATCTGCTCCAGTGACGCTGCCATCTGGTTTGCTAAGTGGAGCTGAGGGCACGATGCTGCTAGCTGCAAAATCACTGACTTGGTGGGAAGGCTCGAGACTTAAATCCACTTAGGATAGTGAGCGTTGATAGAGCGGAGCGGAAAAAAGTTGCAAAGGGGTGGAGGTCACATGGTGTAATGCTTTTGCACACTTAAAGGGCAGATGGAGGGAGTTTTACAGAGGGTCAGTCATGCATTGCCTGGGGGAAGGGTATGGGAACAAAATCCAAAAGAAAAACTGAGAGACGAGAGAAGTTTAAATTTCTATAACAATTACAGTAAGACTTGTTCTTTACAGATTTAACCAAACTTTGAAAAGTCTAATTTTAAAAATAAGAAAAAGTTAAAACCAATTCCATAGATAAAATAATTTTCTTTAAAGTTTTTTTTCTAATAAACAAGTGAGCCTTTTATCAAAAATATGAACCTTAATCCAACCTAATTTAAATAATTGGATTAATAAATTGATAATAAAACTGCCAGGGTATTTCTGTAGCAAAGAAAAGAGAACTTTTACTTTTTAAAGTTTAAATAATTTTTAACACTTCTATTGCATCTTTAAATATGTAAATAAGCTTCCATGCTGGAATAAAAGAAACGAGAGAGCTGAGTCAAACAGTGATGACTCGGGCTCTTTAGAAGAGGTTATCTTTGGCTGCCCAGGCCTGCTGTCTGTCTCCATCACATCAAAACACAAATGCTGCCTGTGGAGCTGAGCTGCAGAGTATTGGGAGTCGTCCTTTTATAGCCATCCCTTGTCCCTCTGTTTTATTTTTTCCCATGTTTAAAAAAATATTCTTCTTCCTGTTATCGTTTATATTTTCTCACTTTTTACCCTTCCCTGTCCTCCAAGTCAGTCATTGTTTTTCATGGACTTGTTAATATGACGAGGTTTTACGCTTTTCCATATTTTTCTTACTTTTATGCATCCTCTTGAATCCATTTTCTATTCCCTCTTATCAGCAGATGTCCAATGATATCTAAGATGATTACCCAGGGTGCTCTGTGCAACAGCTCACTGAGATAGATTTATTGATTAGTCTGGAAATGTAAGTGATAGTTGAAACAAATATTACTCACAGTCCTTCTGGCTGTTTTAATTTCCATCCAACATGTCCCCCTAAAAAACCGAAGTTTCTCTGTGACGTCTTAAAGGTCAAACTTCTGTGTGATCTGATATCTTCAGAAAGGGAAAAACTGCAGTCATGACATGTTTTTGTCCTAAAACATCAAAGACAGTTTTGTTGATTGGCCTCTTGTTTCTTTTGATTAATTTTGTGCCTCTTGATTTTTCTCAACAGACCCAGTCTTTGAGTTCATTTGGTGCATAAAGAGTTTTCAAAAGTTTGCCATTTTTACAAAAATTTGTATTTATCCTTCTAAAATTTTGGGCCATTAGTCAGACTTATGATCCTAGAATTTTCTAAAAGAATGACAGTACACCTTATGAACTGGTATTTTTTGCAGTGTTTATAGAGCTCAAACTGATTTTCTGTGGTGCATAGTGATAAAACAAAAGTCAATGTTTTATTACGATTGTACTACGTACTAAACTACAAAACTACAATACTGCATGGCTTTATGGATTGTTGGAGGAGCATTAGGCTATCATAGTCCGGAGCCTCGCAGGGTTATACATACTGTACTTCAGCGTAATGTTATGATGTGTAAATAAGGATCCTAAAAAAGTACTTGTTTGGAAGCATGCTCTCAACAATGTTGACATTTATTGTGAATGAGATGAATAAAGTTTGACTTACCTGTTGTATTGTACAACTACTTACTACTATTGCAGATAAATCAGGCACACATGTAGCAACGCAATTTGCTAGAAAATATAAAGAGCTTCTCATAGACTAATCTAGCCAATCTTCTGCTGTCTCTTAGCCCCTTTGGGAATTCTGGGTACCGAAGTCATACCCCAATTGTTTCACTTAATACACTGTAATCTGATGTGTCAAATGTGTGAAAGTAAATCATTCTCTGTTTATTGATATTGCGCATGATAATCTGATGTGCTTTATTGCCCGAAAAGTAAAAATACAAATTTGTTATAGTTGTTTAATAGGTCAGCACAATAAACCAAAAATTTGCAGTCATCGCGGTATGAGGCCAGTGCGGTATGCATACCACTAGGAGGAGGCCGCCAGTTGCACACATGCTAAACTATCTCTTTGGAGTTTGAAGTAACAAATCAAATAAAGCCCTTAATGCGTTAAACCAATGATGTAGAGCTTTTCATGTCATTGACCAATCACTGGAGCCCTTTAATGCTATATGTCCGCCTTCTACATGGTGCGGGAGTATGAAAAATAACTTTTTTCCCTGGCATGTGACTGAACAAGACTTGCGATGGCTGAGAGCAGCATCTCAGAGGATGTGCTTTTGGCGAAAAAAAGCATGTCGGTCAGGGGGTTTAAGGCATCAGATCACTCGACGCCGTTCAGCACACAGGTGTATTGGGGATCCTCTACCCCCCCCACCCCCTGACGCACATCATTTAAATCAATTTTTCAATCTAACAGCACGCAGTTCGCACATTGAATTCGCATCCACCGTCGACAATGTAACGTGCGTAAACACTGATGCTTGTTTGAAAGTGTGTCTAAAATATCGGACACTCCCGCTGCGTGTGGGAGGAGTTTAACTCATAAAATGCGGCTGATGAGAGATCGGGTTTATTTCTTTTGGAGAGTTCTGCAAAAACATCGGTTAACACGTTTCCACGTCTGGGTTTTTGAGGCTATCCAAAGATTTTCCTGGTTTATGGATGTATATGAACATATTTAGTATTTTTTTTAATATAGGAATTTCATGAGATAAAGATGTTATTTGTGTTTTGTTTTTATAAACAAGGCTCAATGAGCACATTTGTGATGTAATATTTATGTGTGCATTTGTGTTTTGAAGTACTTTAAATGTGTTTTTTTTAAATAGATATTGTAAAACAATTAAAAAAGTAAATTTTTAGCTTTAATCTGGTTAGTTTTCTTTTTACTTCCCCTTTTTACCGATCCGAAAAATTATACAAACCGTGACTCTAAAACCTTTACACAATCTGTGCTGTGAGTTTTGTGATCTGCTATACCCCTAATGTTGGTTATTTGGAGATACTTTAGTTTCAGGACAGGTGATGTTCTCCACACACAGGTAATATGCAAAACATCCCGAAAACTAAAAAAATGTTTAAAACTGTCACAGTGAAATGAAATGTATTAGTATTTTTGTTTTGATAATTGTCCATTTATTGCAAGTCATACTGTCATCGCAATTTCAAACACAAATATTGCTGATTTTTTTCTCATATCGTGCAGGCCTATTGTTTAATAACTTCAGAAAAGTCAATAAAAGGTTGCCTGCCACTTTTTTTCAGATTTGACACTTCTCTCACAGAGCTATAAAAACATGCATGTGCTGTAGCTTATTAAACTCTTTAGTGTGCGACACATTCAGAGGGCTGAGGCCAGTACAAACAGGAAGACATAATCAGTGATGTTATCCACATGAGATTGGTCAAAGTGTCATTTTCTGAATTGAATCAGCAAACCGCACTGAGTTTTTTTCATTTTCCTTGTGACATTTGTTTGTTCTGGAGTGTAATAGAGGCTAAATATTAATTAAAGGCTTTACAAGTAGGCTATAAATTAATGACGGCATTACCTTAAAGCACTACATTAAAATGTAATATAACCATGCTTTAACAATATGGCTTTGCTCTCTTTTAGGCTCTTGCATCCTACCGTGCCTACCTCTTGACAGCACGGATCCCTACCAAGGTAAGGGCAGAATTTTTCCTTCAACACCACAATATTCGCATTTTGAATCAGCAATAAAAGGACAGCAAAATTCGCATCTCTTAATGTAGTTTGAGAGCAGTACACTACAATTATCAAAGCAGCATTTTCCAGGATATTCTTGATTTGCAATTCTTTCATAATTTGTGCTAAACACCATTTTTGTTCCTACTAGAAGTGCCCTCTGTTTGCATCACTGCTTTCTATGGTTTTCACTCTGGTTTGAGTTCAACTGAATCCTCATTTGCAGTCTGAGCCGGAGTTTACTTTTTTTGTTCCACACCATTGCTCAGGCAAGCTTTCACTCCTACTGTGAACATTAAACTTTAAATTTTTGAGCCATTTAAATCTTCACAATTAACTGTAACACTGATGACTCTGTCCTTGATTACCAGGTCATGTTGTGGACAGTAAAATAAGCTGGCATTTTCTATATAAGTATCTTATACAGGATATGCATTGTTAAATTATGTAGTTTTAGGCACAAACCATTCTGAAGACATCAGTGGAAACTCCCTAAACACGCAACTTTTTTCCCAAAAATTCCCCAGAGGGATGGTTTTGATCCATATTTGGAAGTGCTGGTTTATATAGATTTTAAAGTTCCTATTCAGCATTTGGAACAATTGATTTAGTCTGACCTTTTTGTATTTATATTATTTGCAATTGTTTTATATAAACAAGTTATTTTCCTGCATGATATAATTCACCAACCACTTTGAACTCATTTCAAATTCAGATGACGTTTGTGTATCTGTCAGCTATTTGAACAGCTGTTTTCCGTTTCAGTTTGGTTGAGGAAAGGGTTTGTTGCAACAAGCCTTCATCTCGTTCTTCACTCAGACAGATTTCAGGCATTGCCATCTTCCCTCTCCTGAAGGCAGTTCCAGCAGCATGTCTTTTCTTCTCATAAGCCCAACTCTACATCTTTTTCCCTTCTCCCTCCTGCTCTGTTTTTCCTCCCCCACTCACCCCTGTGCCAAGAGTCAGCAGGAAAAACCAATGCTTTTTCAATCTGATTGCTTTGATGTCAGAAGAAGCAGTGCACAGTATTTATTCCAGCAGACACTGGGGGCAGTTTAACAGTCATTCTTGTTGCATCAGTCAGTTATTACAATGGGAGGTGGTGGTTCAGAGCAGCCCACCTCGGATTTGATCCAGATTTACATCATCTGCTAAGTCAAGCAAAAAAGAACAAGCAGCTGATAAATTTATAATAAAACAAACTTTACTGTAATGGACATAATTTTTTTTTTTTTACTTGTCCTGTCCAACAGCTGAGCAAACAGATATGAGCTGAGTACATAATTAATAATGGACATAATTAATATTTTTCATCATGAAGGAGTGAGTCTGCGCTTCAAAAACTTCAGACACTTAAAAAGTCTAAACTCATTTTTGTATATTTCAGTTTGAATGTCGTCATTTTGTGCATGTTTGCACATAAAAGTGTTTTTGTTCTGTAGTAACTAAACCAACTTTTAGAAGTACTTCAACATTGAGGTAATGTTACTCTCATTTAAAGTCTGCAGTGCATTTACTGCTGAGGCTCCTTTTGTCTCAGTGGTTAAAGATGTGATGCTTTGGCTCCTCTTGAGAAGCTGCAGGGCCCGTTTGGCTCTCAGTATCTTTCCAACAGAAGGAACTCCTCTTCACTCTCATCCCCCTTCTTGCCTTTTGTCTGGTTACCTAGATAGCCTGCAGTAACTGTACAGCTTACATACCAGAGTATCGCTTTTTTACTCTGCTCAAGCTTTTACTCACTTCAGTTATTCAACATTAAGTTTTGTGTTTAAACAACCTAATTTGTAGGACATCTGTATAAAAAGAACAACAAAAGAAGAATGGCAGATGGACAGTGAACGAATGATTGAACAATTAATCAGCAGCGTTTGGTTCCGCATAGACCTCCCAGTATGACACTATAGCTGCTGATTAGGAGTCAAAGTTACTGCCACTCCTACTAAAAGCAGTCTAGTGCAACTTACTGCATCAGCTAAATAACTGGCTTAGATTTAGTACTAAAAAATATATTTAGTTGGTGTTTACAAATCAGAAATGGCAAATTCTCATCTTCTCTTTTAAGGCACAAGCAACTCATTTTAATAACCATCAGTCTGCTGGGAACAGCACAGGAAAGCACGTCCATAGACTGGCAGTCTTTAGTTTATACTCCACACAGGTGCAGCCTATTTTTTTTTTCCTTTACTTTTTTAACAAGCTTTTATCTACTCAAACCAAAAAATATATGAGATGATATGTTTGGCTCGACTCAGACCATGGATAGACCTTTTATCTGCTTTTCAAAAAAGCTGAATGTGCTAGTTTGTATACCTGGCATGAGCTTCAGCATAATAATAATAAAGCCTGTAGTTCATGCATGGCATACCTCTGTCAGTGATGGTCAATAAAAAAAATTAAAAAAAAAAGATTTAGCCTCGGTTTAGGGGGATCCACATTTTTTAATTATGTATTTTAAGGGCCTATACCATGTTTTTGTTAAGCCTTTTATCGTAAACAATATCCATGAATATGACCATATATTATGTTTTGCACACTAAAGAACAAATTTATGAAAAAGGAGTTATTTTTGTCGACTCTTTTCACGCCCGGAAGTAAAACGACTCGATCTCTGAGGCACCGCCTTTCGTTCCTTGTGGGTGACGCCCAAATCATGACGTCAACATAGAGCCAGCCTCATCAGTGTGTTTGCACGTACCCGCTCATAAAAACAAACGGCACACAACTTTCTTAAAGATGGATGTGCATCTTGTGGAGCCGTACACTCTTGACCCACAGTCTGATCCAGAATTCCTATACGCGAGACGCAACATATGTGGAAATGTAGCATTAGCTCGTGCATTATATGCTTATACTGCATAATTTCAGCTAGTTGTACGTTTTAATTACGGGTCTGGCATTTTCATCAGGTTTAATTGTAGGAATGGCACCTCTCTGAGAATGAGACTCTGAGAATGAGTCTTCCGGACAATCCACTATGAAACAGGCTAAAGTTAATAAAACAGTCATCAGTGAAGCAGCAGTCACAGACAAAAAGTTGCTGGCCGGTCTGTAGCGCGCTCCCGAAGATCAACTCCAACCATTTCTGATGAGCAGGCTCTTCTTTGGAAAGACTGAAGAAACACAGAAATCTCTCGCAGCCTAAAAATCATTTTCTATACTTAAGAGACATTTCATTGCAAAATAGCTGGCCGTTGCTGATCAAGAGGAACCACTTCTACTATGAATCGTTTTGCTGATTACCGCTAGCTCCACGGGGAAAGTGAGTTTGTGTTTGTGTTAGTCTGGGGGCGGGGCTTGAAACGCAGACTCTTCCTGGTAGGGGGTGTTCTCATTGGTTCTGATTGGTCTACGTCACACGGTGAAGACCTGCTCGTTTTTGTGGGTATGGGAGGGGCTGCAGCTAAGAGTGGTGGTTTTTGGAGGATTACTCAAGAATGCGTGAATGGATAAAAATACCACATTGGGGTTCTTTATAGTGAGGAATGAACAGCATAATACAATTAAAAGCTCAAAAAGTTGATTTTAATATTACTCCCAGCACTTTGTGTTTTGTATTCTCCTCTTAGCAAATATAACGCACATGAGAGAAAAACCACGTTAAATTGTTTTACATTTTTTATGTTTAATATGTTTATGTTCTCTTTTCTTTTTAATATTTAGAAAAATTGTAGATAAAATTAAAACAAATGTGGGATCTTTAGAGGATCACACACAACATTAACCTTTGACATCTGATTCCTAACATAAAAACCTGTTTGTGATTAAAATTACTTCTGTTGGAAAAAAACAGTTGAATGAAACAAAAAAAATGTCTGCAAATAAACACAATAGACGCTACATTATAGGAAATTGGTAAATAAGCAGGGAGAAAAATAGCTTAATCTTTTGCCCAATAAGAATAAAGCTTTTTTGTTTTTCATTGATTGATTGTTCTCTTTAATAGCTACAGAAATCTGATAATATGAGATAGTAACACACACACAAAAAAAAACACAGTGTAGTGTATTCAGACAGATGGACTTAGGCTTATCTCCTCCCTCCTCATCTCTCAGCAGAGCCTCAGGAGCCCAGCTCCAACCAGGAGCTGTCTGGCCTCTCTGCCTGGCCTGCCCGCAGGCACTAGAGATGTTCAGTGAACCTGTGCTCATTTCATAGTATGCATTTTCCTGCACAGGATTCCAATTTCTCAATTAATATTCTTTTGTAGGGTTTTTTATTTATTTATTTATTTTGGTCGTGAGAAAATGAGGCAGCTCTCTTTGTCTTTAAATTCCCCATCCTGGACAAATGTGGGAAACAAACCTGGATAATTGTCTTTTTTTTCAGCTGAGGATTCTTCATCCGTTACTATACATTCCCCAGTTCAATCCACAGTTTTTACACCACCTTCTCTGTTTATTCCTAAGATGAATAAAGCCAATTTTTTATCTTACCATTAAAAATAAAACATTGACCTCAATCATTTTATTTAAAGGTTTTACTTCCCAAAACCTTTCCTGCGACCACATCATTTTATTTAATAATATAATTTTATAATGGAACCACCAACTTGTCTGAATCAAAGCTTAAATTAAAATCCAGTTAATTAATTTGCTTTTTTTAAAAAAGCATGTAAGTCTTAACTTCATTGTCTATTGACTATGGCTGTATTCTTGCCTATAGGTCTGTAGGTAAATTCTGAGTTATGACTTTAACTCATAATTTATCCTCTCATTTTTCAGGTGGAACACTCCTTTAATTATCTGGAGATCCAAGGAGTTGCTTGTAACAAGCCGACACAGGTGAGGAACCTTGGTACAAACTAATAAAAGAAGAATATTTTTACAGTAGTTCATACCTTTAATAACAGTATTGTTATGTGTGGCTAAGACTTTGTAGGAAAGATGTATTGTTTAGCAGTTCCCATTTAAGTTATTTTCTTAAGTCAGAGCTTCATCAGTGAAGGTGATTCCACCACAAATGAGTCTATCACTTTAGGTCTATCCAGTCTAGCAGATCAATTTCTGCATTCTACCTTTTCCAAACTTGGTGGTTTAAATTAAAGTCTGAATCATTTTTTTTGCTGTAGTTCATAAAATTTTTTAAAAAATGAACCAGACTGTAAAGGCGTTGACTTTTCTGTTTGCTTTCAGGCATCAGGTTAACTGAATTCTGAAAATGTTGCAGGAAAAAATTGGTACCAAGGATTTTCTTTTCCAAGTGGGACATGAGGCTTTCACAACAAAAAATCATTTTCACCTTAACGGTTCAATGTTTCCCAGAGTTGGATGAATGTTTTTCGCATCCAAATGTCCGTTTATATTGTTTTGGTATTTCTGAAGGAAGACTGAAATTGTCGGTTTAAGAACTTTAGGTTTAGGATTTTGGATTCTGTTGCAAAATGATAATCTGTCTGTGACTGTTGTCCTGCGGCTGAACTCACTTATCATTAAGTGATGTGAAGATTCTTAATGCTGTGACTGAAGGTCTCCTGTGTACCAGCTAGGATTATGTTAATTTTACTCACATTGTCATATGTCAGCATTTGCATAATCCAGATAAGCTCTGTGATGGTTAGCCAGCATTAGTTAATGTCTTCGATCTTAACTGGATGATGTGCATGTGTTGGACACGTGGATTTATCATTATCATTCTTTTCTGTTTGACAGTTTTGCACAAAAACGGGAATTTTTTTTTTACTCCTTTTGTATTCAAATACTGGCCATCTTCACTAAAATTTATGGGATTTTTTTTTTTCATTGCAACCATTCGAACAGCAATTTCTTATAATTCCTCAAATTTACAAGTTGTAGGTTTACAACTAGGTCTACATCTTCCTAGAATAAACCAAAATATTGCAGGAACTGTGAATGAGATCAGTCCAGACACAGAACCTTATGGTTGTTTGTGTCTCTATTGTTAAGCAGTAGCATAGCAGTTGTTTGTGGCAGTAAAAATTCAATAGTAAGAATAGCAAATGGATAATTCCTCCAGAAATTATTTTGATAGTATTTTTAGAATCCTAAATCTGGGAATAGAGGCTACAATTTGTTTTATTAAGCTGACGCATATTAATTAAGTCATGCAGACTGTAGTAGTAGAGAGACGTTTGTTAATTAAAACGCCATATGCAAAAAATGTCTGTGTACAAAAGGTTTTTGCATTTAACCGATTGCTCTTGAATATGTTTGCCAAAATGTAACAAATGTCTACAGGGAAGATCCATAATGAAAAAAGGATTGTTCAATTGTCGATGAAGACTTTCATTGCTTCCAAAAAGTGTTTCAGCATCATACTGAGAGGGAATTGATTGCTTTAGCGAATGAAAGTGTTCCAAAAAACGTAATGCTTATTCATCCTTTATCTCTTTATGCTTTTTAGTAGGTTAGAAAAAAAGTGACAAATGCATCTTACATTAAAAGATCTGCTGCATAATGTGCTGATGGTTTACAGTGCTGTTCATTATATGTTGCCACCATCAGCAGGCAGGGTAAAAAGAAAACCATAATTTCTAAGCTTAATAGGTGCATTTGTGGTTGTCATTTTCCTTATAAATATGCATCTACTAACAGCTTCAGGCCACATTGTCTTTGAATATCTCCCTTCAGCTAAGCATAGATTATGATCGTGGCTCCTTCTCGCTGAGGCTGCCCTCCACAGAGGAGGTCAATGAGGTGGTGGCTCACATAGGGAACTGTCTGCTGAGGATATGTCCTGGCCTCCCGCCCAAGTAAGATACTTTTTTTACATTTGTGTGGATTTTGACGCTCCAGTTCTACATCCTGGAGCAGTTTTTCTATTGTTTGTGCTATTTAGTTCGTTTACCATTCACGTTTACAGTTTTAAAGAACCCAAGATGATGCATAAGTTTGCATGTGGGTAAACAGTTTTGCTTCCACTGCTGTTAATCACAGATTTTGATCTATAGCTTAACACTTTATCAAATAGATAAATATTTATGGTAAAGTGCGGGAAATATAACGACAAATGCAGAAATCATAAAGATAAATGACTTTATGTCGACTTCAGAGGGTCTGAAACGTTGGAGTTTTAACTGATTGGCTGCTAATTATTTTTTATTAGTAAAAACTAATGTTGCTTTTCTTCCCTTCAGTAGTCACATTTATACATAGATGCAAATATATGCAGACGAACCAATCTTAAATCAAACCAAATTTGAATTTAGCAGTAGGAGCATTGGCAATATTGGTGATATTTTTTCTACTTTAATATTTCATTATGATAGGTGGGAGGGAAGGGTTTTCTTTGCTGTATATAACTGTTTCCTCACCTGTTGTATCTTTTCAGTAAATTGATGAAGAAACTCTCCATGGAGCCCCCTGACAGGCTGCCGTCTCTGCATACTCTGTGGGAGAACAACAAGCTAGCTGAACCAGGACCCTGTGGTAGGAACTTGTGACTTTACTCTGTGTTGCTGCTTGTGTTTCAGTCTACTAGCAGCCCCCAGTTAGGAACTAAAGCTTTCCACTATCTGGATTAACTATAATGTCTAATTTTCAGTGATTTTTAGGGGTGTAACAAATTATTTTAGAAAGGATACAAATCCTTTTGAAATTTCTGGTTGCCAATTCAAAATACTTTCAATTTTGGTTCATTGAACGATACAATTCAATCCCATTTACTGACCTAAAATTAATCCAGGACATCTTTAGCCATAAATTCAACCAGTGTGACTCAGAGATAAATACCTGGTACTGAACAGTGCAGGTGAAGGTTTTCAGATTCCTTCTGTTTCTTGCAAGATAATCAAGTGTATGTTAAATATGTTTATATACAAACGCGTAAACAAGAAATAATGACAAATTAATTCACATTTTAGTTTCATTAAGTTCAGCCCACTGTTGTTTTTCCACGTCAACGGAACTTTATTAGAGCATGAAACCACACTGTGTGGTCACGTCTTTGGAAAATTCAAAGTATTTCCACACATTGGGCTGTAATGTTGGTTGATCATATTTTGCTGCCATCACGTGTGTGTTGTCCACTGGGATGCACTTGGTCGTTTTTAATTTAGTAAAATAACCCTACTGTAGTCTCAGTCCAAATGGTATTTTCCAAGATTGATTTGATTATCAATTTATCTAATGTTGAAACAATGTTTTTAGTGGTATAGGTCAATTTGATTTGATTCTGCCTCAGACAGATGGATCTGGTTTGAATGTAGCAAAATAAATCAATTAATCAAGTGATTCTTACACCCCTACTGATTTTATTTCTTTTTTACTTCTCTTTTGTTTTTGTCTAGGTGGGTTTTCCCAGATGTACAAATGTGTGTGTGACTGGTTAGGTCTGCCTTACCGAGAAGAGGTGCAGTGGGTAAGCATACGATTTTTCAATGTTTTTTAAGATGTGCAGCAGATCTTGGATTACAGACAAACACAATTCCTAAAAACTGAATGTTAAGGAGACTTTTACAGTTCATTCTCTCTTCTTCAGGATGTTGACACCATCTATTTAACACAAGACACCAGAGAACTAAATCTACAAGACTTCAGTCACCTGGAGAACAGGTGTTGGCTGTGGTTCCATTATTAAACGTACATTTGTGTAATGATAGTTGTAATTATTACTAAAAACTTCAAACTCCAACTTGTTTTCTTTTACTTGTCCTCAGGGATCTGGTAGCTATAATAGCTGTCCTGGAGTTTAACCAATGGTTCACCAAGCTCTCCACCAAGGATTACAAACTGGTTAGTACCACTCTCAGTTTAGTGCTGGGCATAATCAAAGCTTAAATAATCATGATAAAGATTCCCTAACCCCCTAAATTACTATGTGCATCACGGCAAAACGTAATAAATGAATGACTAAAAAGAACCAAAGAGGCGGATTGTTTTAATTAGGACAAATGTGAAGATGCTGTAGAGGTGCTAAGTGTGGAGGCGGAGTTTGCCCCTATAGAAATATTTCTTTTAGCTTATTGTTGTTCTCCATTCTTATTCTAACAGTTTTTTTTCTCTTAAATACTATAATTTGTTTGACATGCATTACTTAATTAATTCTAGTTATTATTATTAAAATGCCTTTATCATGATATTCTTAAGCATCGCAGAGTAAAGCATATCCATATATATATATATATATATATATATATAATTGATAATATATTACCTTTGGTGCACTAGAACACATTTTTTAAATGAATTATGGGTTATTTTGGCAAGCTGTATCCTACCTGGAAGTAAAATGCCTCGATCTCTGAGGCATCACCTTTCGCTCCTCGTAGGTGTTGTCCATTTCATGACGTCAACCTAAAGCCGGCCTGCGTTTTGCCCACCAAAACAAACAACATCAGAACTTTTACAAAGATGGATGTCGATATGATGCATATAAAAAGAAAGTGGTTGTGTGGTAGCCTGGGGATGGGACTGACGGCGCAGACTCTTCCTGGAAGGGGCTGTTTCCCATTTTGTGACATCACAATGTGAGGACCCACTCGTTTTTGTGAGTTGGGAGGGGCTGGTGCTCAGAGCGCACGATTTTAGAAGAATGCTAAGAGATGCGTGAATGGAACAAAATGCCACTTTGGGGTTGTTCTTTGGGAGGAATTAACACTATAAGGCAATTAAAAGCTCAAAAAAGTTAATTTCGCATGACATAGGCTCTTTAATGACAATATTGATGCTGATTTAATTGTCCAAGGTTTGATGTGCTTTGTAAGTTCCTCATTTACTTTTTTTGTGATTTAATTTGCATGTACACAATGCGTGAGCTTTTTTTTTTTTTTTTTACTCATATATATGGGCATTTTTTAGGGGAGATCAGTTTTTTTGTCTAACAACACCTCACACCTCAGCACAAAGATGATCAGCATCGCCAACATTGTTGGCTCACCCATTCAATATCTGTTGCTGTCAGGAGCTCTGTGAATTTTAGCCTGAAAGTCCAGTTGTTAAGTTTACAAGTCAAGTTGTTAAACTGTCGGGGGTGTTATAAAAAAAAAGGGGGAGTGGTTGGGAATGACAGCAACTCAACAGTAAATTGGTTGGCCACTTAAACTAACGGAGTATTGTCGGCGAATAATGAGGCACAGAGTTCGCAGAGGTCACCAACTTTCTGCAGAGTCAATCACTACAAACCTTCAAACTTCACATGGTCTTTGTATTAAGTAAAAAACAGCGTGGAATAGGTTTTTATGGGCCAAACAGCTACATCCAAGCCACACATCATTTTTCAGTGCAATGCAAAGCATTGGATGCAATGTTATAAAACATGAAACTACTAGACTTGACTCTTTATCTCCAGTTTAAGGAACTCCGAATGCTTCAGCTTACCAAGGTTCTGAGGAAGCAAAATTATAACAACACAATGTCATTTCATGTTTTTTTTATGCATGAATGGTTGAACATTGTCCAAGAGAAATTAAAATATATGTTAGCTTTTGGTTATTTGAGTGATGTCTTTACATTGTGTGTTAATGCAGTGTAGGCATCTTCCACATTAGTTTTCTATGGTACTGGCTGTACCTATCTTTTTTTCAGTATATTTCACTCTTTGTTTTCTTTATCTCTCCTTCCAGTCTTTTGACCGAGGATCTGTTCAGTGTTCATGGAGGATAAGACTCCTAATCCAAATGAGACAAAGGGGCTTAATGTATCTGGCTATTGCCCCCCTCCCCATTTCCCAACAACCCTACATAACCATCTGTGTGTCAAGGCTTCTCTCAGTTTCACCAATTACCAAATGCAGCGTCCTTTGCCAAAACATTGTCTCTAAAGTCACTCACAGGCTTGTTTTGCTGTTTCAGAAAAGCGTTTTCTAACATGCCTAGGTTTAACAGCAGAAGTCCCACCCTGTAAGCAAAGTTAAAACTTTTTAGGACCCTTTCATCACTTTTAGTGATTAGACAATCAGCGTTTTCAGTCTATCTATGAAGTATGCTTAACTTTCCTAAAGTCAATGGAATGAAAAGCAATGGAGATTCCTGAGCGGTGGTACTGAAGCTCTGAGGTTAGAGATGGGGGGGGCAGAGAAAGGGGGGAGAGTGGTGGAAGGCAGACAAACTTATTTGCTACAGCAGAAATGCTGGCACAAATCAAGGACAACCCAGTTATAATTATAACTGTTATTATAGTTATGCTACAAATATTAGAAACATCTCTTAAAGCACGAATAAGAAAAAAACAGTGACTGATAAGAAGCAGTGTAACAGTCTGGCCACAGTTTGAGTCCAACCAGTTATCAAACAGATAAGACAATAATATACTTTTACCCACACATCAGGGTTTTACAGGGAGTTATGCTCATCCTCAGTTGAACAGCTGTTTTTCTTTTTTCAATATTCTAAGCCAAGAAGGAGAAAAGAGGAACATGTGATGCTACGTACACACTGGGCTAGTGATGCACACTCAAGAACACGCCGAACGCAGGTCTTTGAATGCACTTTTAGCATCCAGTGTTCACACTGGACTGTTGCGACTCTACAGTGTACCTACAGTTGGAAGAGGCTTAGTGCGAAATGTTGAAAAGGTACAAATATCGTAAATTTGGTGCCAGGCTATTTCTTTCACAGCTCTATTCCGGTGTATATGTCATTGAATTCCAGCTAGGCACAAACTGCACATATTAATGTATCCTTCATGATTACTTTTCAAATGATTAGCACTTCCATGAATTAAAAAGAGCGACATCCATACGTCACAACCAAGTCTGAGTCCCTGACTGGTCAAAGTTCAACTGGTTTCTCTTTCAATGTGCACTCAATCACCGCGCTTTCTGCACGATGTACGAGCATAAAAAAAGAATCGAAAAAACACGAAAACCCAAAATGCGCATATACGCATTTACATAGACATCATTGGAAGTGGACACTTGAAGGTGTGTTTTCAAGGGAACATAGCATGAGAGGAGTGCAGCGATAAGAAGACCTCTGGTTACCTCATAGCATGTGTGTTTGTGAGTGATATTTCATGAGCAGCATGACATTGTCTTTTTTAGCGAGTGGTACAATCCACACTGACTGTTCTGGTGCTGTCTCCATCAGTATGACTGTGAAAACACAGACCTCTTTGTGCATTTTCTGCTGAACTCTTCACTATTATACTCCATTTCCCTCCTCTGAATACCCTCATGTCATATTTCTCTCTCAAGTGTCATCTCTCGCTGCCCTCCTCTCTCCTATTCCTCTGCTGTAGTGCCCATAGTTTGGCAGAAAAACGGCATGGACAATTGTTCCTTTCTTTCGTCCTCTCCTTGTATTGTCACTCTCCCCTTTTACTGGTTTTTGCTGCAGATGAATGTTGAACAATGCATCAACTGTCACGGCCTCATAGAGCCAAACAGAAACGGCCCTTGTTGCAATAATGCCGTTTTAAAGAAATAATAACACAACGTTCCAGTCAGATCCTGTTATCATAAAGTAAACTTTATTTTGCAGATTCTAATGCTGAAGCATCGGAATGTGTTTCCACGCAATGCCATTCATTTATGAGTATGATGCAGCGGCCGGTAAACTGGGTCACAGCACGTCTGGGTGGGCCGCAGACATTTAACGTTTGAATTTTTGATTTTGCCTAAATATAAGTCTTTTTCTCTGTCTGCATCCACTGTGGCTCTCAGGCCACAGAAGCGAAACAACTTTCTTCCTCCTCATAAATGGAGCATGGTCTGCTGTCTTCAGTCTCGCCGCTCCTCGCATGAATAGTTTATAAGTGAAAAACAGAGAATTCACTTGTGTTCTTTTTTCTTACGCACTTCCGCACAGCTTTAATTACCATAAACAGCTTTCCTGAAGAAAGTCTATCAAAGAATTTATGGCAAATGCTTTCCAGTGAGCTTAAATTATTTTGTTTGTTCTTTGGCTGTTTGAGAAAAAAAAATGCTTAATTTCTGTCAAAGCAAGTTCAATTCATAAAGTTCTTTTAAAATTTCTAGTTAAATAAAGTGACCAGAAACTCTGTAATAACATAGCAGGAGGACATTGGCTGCAAAACCTTAAAAGCAACTTAATAACAAGAAAGCTTGAAAGACATTTTTGTCTTTGGTCCAGTGGGCTGGTTTTGGTCAGCTGATGTGGTGATCCAGTTAGAAAGCACTTTTTTTTGCCATCTCTGCATTTGTTATGCAAATGTGTTGCATTGCAATATGGTGAAGTACTAGGAGAAAACCCAGAGCCACAAATAAAATGTTTTAAGCTTTTTCTGTCATCGAGAAAACCTTTCATATTACTTCACTTACATGCACAAAAAATGTTTCCAACTCTGGACAAGCGTCACCTGTGTTCTTTTATTGCATATTTGTGCCTCAAGTGTACCAACCCTTTCTATAAATGTATTAAATAAAAACAGAGTTTAATATCCTTGTCTGGCTGTGGAAAATACACCGGCATGAAACTGAAAGTCTTCTGTCAAATGTTTAGTCTGCAGATGTGTGCGAGCAGATCCTTCGGGTTGTGGCTCGTTCCAATCGACTGGAAGAGCTCGTTCTGGACAACGCAGGACTCAAAACGTAAGATAACTAAGAAAGCTCAGCAAACTAACATTTGTTGAAGGCGGTAATTATTAAAACAATAAAAGATCAGGGGGGGGGGGGGTTCTCTCAGTAAAAGCTTTAATAATAAAAAAAACATTATTTGTTAGTTTAATTCACTTCAAAATCAAGATGCTTAGAAATAAGTCAATAATTTTTACCCCATTGGCATACTGTCTAAATAAGCCAAAAAGCCAACTGGTTAAGAAAAATGGTCTTATCAAAAAATATTTTTTCAAAAAAATTCTATTCACTAAGATAATTTTTCAAACTAAGTTTTTTTTTTTTTTTTTTGCTATTGAAAAATTAGACAGAAAGTAAGACATTTTTTCTTTAAACAAGGGTATTTTTGCTTTCTTAATATTCAGTTTATGTAATATCCGACAAAAAAAGGTTTAAAATCAGCTTTTTAAAATTCATTTTAGCATTTCTAACAGATTATGTTTCAAGTTAGGTTACTGAATTTTCATATTTTTGTAAATGTTTTTTAAACCTTTTTAACCTCTGAATTTATAGTAACTCTGTGCAGTTTAGAAGAGATCATTTATTGAAGAATTATATCTATTAAAAGAGTGTTTCATATTTTTACTCACAGCAATTTTACACTGAAGTGATCAGCTTTTTTCCTGGAAGAGAGACAATAGTTTTCTTTTTTTGTGAGTTACTAATGGGCCCAAAATGGTGATTTTATTTTGTTTTTTGACAATCTTCAGTGACTTTGCCCAGAAGCTAGCTGCTGCCCTGGCCCACAACCCCAGCACGGGACTGACCACCATCAATCTTTCCAACAATCCACTGGAGGACAGAGGTCTGCTTTAATACGGTTTTAATAAATGTTGAGTCAGTTCTCCTCATTTCAGCTGTACTTCCTATGTCGGTTTGACTTTATGGCATTACCGTAATATTAAAATAATTATTAAGAAGAACATCCATTGTTAAGGTTGCATGTTTTTAGTAAATCTGAAATGCTGCCATTTCCTAAAAAAGAAAGTAAAATGAAAGCTCACTAAAATCCAAAACGTTCCAGGGTACATCTTTTCACTTGTGTTTTCTTTTATAGTCAACTTCCTATACTGCAGTGTGTCACAATTCAATATTTCATTCATTTCAGCCTAAGGCCTCTAACTCTATCCGGAGCACATGAATAAAGAAACTACTAACTATGCATCAACTAATTCACAGATTTATCATTCCCTGATGAACGTGTTCACATGAAAAATTGACTCACAAAATCTGCTACATTTTCTAAGTATCCTAGCAAAGAACATTCTGGACAGACATGTAAATACTTTCATGCAGTTTAATGGTAGGCCAGGTTGTTTTAACTGATGTGCTGTGTCATCAAATACCAAAAATTATTTAAAAAATGTTTTATTTCTTTCTGCAGGTGTTTCTTCTTTAGGTGCTCAGTTTGCCAAACTTCAAATTGGGATCAAGCATTTAAACGTTTCCAGAACCTCACTGTCACCCAAAGGTAAGTCTTCTCCTCCCCCAATGCAACAGCATGTAAGATCAATTGCATTTTACCAGTAGATTCCTTAAATGAATAAAATAACTTTTGTCTTTTTTTTTTTTTGGGGTGTTTTTTTTTCTATTTCTTGTTATTTTGTAGATAATTAGCTGCAAACTCTAAATATTTAAAAATTATTATGAAAAGGAAGAAGTGTGCTGTAACGTATGCTTGCTTTGATTGACATTGGCAAATGAATGTATAGTTTGTGTGAATGCTGTCAGTGGAATACATTTTTAGTGTGATTAAAAGTGGTTGAATTTGGAATCCACCAAATCTCTTTGCTGTTCATAATTTTTCCATGAATAAGCTGTGTCAGAAAATTACTCATAGGTTAATTTCCCATCCAAAACAAACAGACTTAGGACAGATGCAGCCTATGGGGATTCACTGTAAATACAGCCTCCTCTGAGGCAATCAATAAAGCACTATCATATTCCACAGTGTGGGTTAGAAAGTGCCTGTGTTGTCTTAGCGCTGCCCTGGACTGTCTTTCTGCTGGCTTAAACCCCCAAGAGAACTTAAAAATGTTATTTTTCTTTCATTTTTTTGAGATTTTGTTATACATTTGTTAAAAGTCAGTTACTGGAATATTATTTCAAATATGTTGGCATTTTTTTCCTTTTTTGCTTTGTTTTTTTTCCTCATCTGTCAGCTTGATTTACAGCCACCTGACCTCAGCCATTGAATTTTGGAATGAGACTGTAAAGATGTTACAACAGTGTTTCATTCATGTGGTGAACATGATGCCAGTCTTAACACACTGTGCTATTAAGATTAATTTACTCAAATACAGGTTTGCTGTCTTTTCTTTTTGAAATTCAGAAGAGTTTATTGCATTTGCATTTCCAGCTTATTTGAACTTTTAAGCATTTGTAAAAAAAATCCTTTTCTGATGATAAGGTGACAAGTTGAAGAATAAGATCGTCTTAGCCTGTCACTTTTAAGGACTTGTCATTACAAGCCATGAAAAAGCAGTCTGTCTTCCACCCAGAGCCCTCTCCTTCAGCTTTCAGATTAATAGATTAATATTTTAGGTTGTAATAATGTTGGCAATGTGTGTTTGTTCAGGTGTGAATAGCTTATGCCAGTCACTGAGTGCCAACCCGTCCATACCCACCAGCCTAGTCCATCTGGACGTTTCAGGGAACATGCTCCGAGGAGACGACATGCAGGTGTGTACTGTGTTGTAGGTGATGTAGATGAGAGAAATGACCTTGTACAGGCTATACCAGCACTAATGTTATTCAGTACTTTATTTAGCACCTCATAACTATTTTTTTTATTCATTAAGGTATCAAACTGTGTAGCTCTTTTTTTTATTGTGTTTTTACTTATGTTTGTAGCTTTCATATTTTTGCATTTTTTAAAACTCTTTCAAAACCTCTGATCTTTGAAAATAACTAAAGCAATTCAACATATATTGGTAGGTTAAACTGTTCAGTTGTAATTGGGCTAATTTATTTGTAGGCTACTCACTCAGTTTTTTTTAACCTTCCCATGTTTTTATAGTTTACCACATTTTGTGTTCATTATAGGGCTTTCAACATTAACAAATGCGATTAATTTTAAAAAATGAATGCGTTATTATAGTTTAACACTGATTAATTACACTCCGCAAAGCAACAGTCTTCCGCCATTTCAGGCTTCCGCAGCATGCGTCAATATCTGAAAAAGCACACTTTGTCGGGCACCATCCCGTTTATAACACGGTCACTTACAAAATAAATAAATATTCAATTGATTTTTAGTACTTTATTCGTGTTATTTTTTTAGGTTTAGATCCATTTCTCACAAAAAGCAGACTAATTAATTTCGCAATGCGAACCTTCATCACAGTAAAGAGTCAATGCTTTACTGAGCCGGCAGACCTTGACTGCAGCGGCAAAGGAAAGCGATATGTGCTGATTGTCACGATAGGTTCAATAAAGCATCAGTTTCAGAGAGGAAGTTCACCTCTTACCGCTCATTTTTGTCCACATCATGAAGGAAAAGTTTGTTTCGAAGAAGCCTCCACATATAGAACATTGTGACTAGAACTTTTTCTGGAACACCCAGCAGCCAATCAGAATAGAGTATTCACCCGAACCATTTAAAGTGCAGAAACATGTTTGTTTCTTATGGCTGTATATCAGCATCTTTGTTCTCATGGAGTAATACTGACGACAGTGTTAACTTAAAGTGTTAACTGAGTTAACTCTTTATAAATTTAAACATTTCAGACAATAAAAATGAAAGGAAACATTTTCTCTGTGGCCTGTTTTTGTTCAAAGGCAGCATATTGTCGTATACAATTTAATTCCTAAAACATTGTGATTAATCTGATTAAATTGTTTTAATCAATTGACAGCACTAGTTTATTATTTATTTGCATTTATTGTACCTCCTTAAGGTTACAACGGATTCTTAAATTGTACTTTTCCACTCACAGCACCTAGCAGTGACTGGGGCTGTGACTTCTAGTTGCTGTCACAAAAAAAAAAAAATTGTATTATTATTATTATTTTAGTCAGTCTTGTATTTGGGATAACTTACCATTCAGCATTGCATTATTTTTATAGTAGTTTTAGCTAATAACATAATCTGTTAAGCATTGGTTATCACCTTTTCATTGAACATCTTTTTTTCCTTTGCTGTTTTGACGTTAGACATTAAGCTGTGGGTTTTTGCAGTTAATATGGCACTTTTTCTTTTCTTGTGTTTTGGATTTTGATTATTTTACCAACTAAATGTGGTCTTTTTCTCGGACAGCTGTCTGTGAAGCTTTAGTTTCTTCATTGAAGGGCTTAAGCTCTAAAGATAGAGTTTTTTTAATTTATTTGTTTTTATTTTATTTATTGTAATATTTTAGTTTCAGATCTCTGATGTACTTAACCTGTTCTAACTGCTGTGTTTTTTCCTGTCCTCCCAGCATTTCTACAACTTCTTAGGTCAGCCCAACAACCTAACAACACTCGACCTCTCCAACACAGACTGTTCATTGGACCAGGTAAGTCAGAGTCAAAAATCAGGGATACAGGATGTATATTCATTAAAATGTATTTCACAGATTTACAGCAGCACTTTTTTCTGACAGCCTTCAGTTAGACTCGAGCCTTTAAGTGTTGAACATGAATTTCATTGTCACAGGCATGTACTCAGTTTTTTCCAAGCACTCAGCTAGTGTTATCATACAGTTTCTGTGAAGCGATCTGCATACTACTAGCGATGTATTGATGTGGCTCTGAGAGCCAAACACTATTTATTGATTAGTTTGAGATGTAGCCAGCTGTCAGGCTCTCACTGGACATATTGATTAGCCTATAAATCATATTCCTGTTTTGTCAAAAATTAAATAAATACATCCACCAATTTGTAATTACACCACAATGCTACAGGCTGAATTAAATCATTTTTAGTCAAGTATAAAAATCAGCATGTCTTTCAAATGCAGCTTTTTGTGTTCTCCAGGTTTGCTCGGCTCTGTTGCGAGGCTCCGTTCAGCACCTCTTTGTTCTCAACGTGTCAAAAAGCATCTTCCCACTCAGGTAAAATGAAAAGGAAATATATAAATAGAAACGTAATTTTAAAAAATTGTAAATATATTTGATTTTGCATTGTTAGATTTTTTTAGATTGTGCTGATTATGAGAAAAAAAATCTTTTTTTTAAGTTAGGTTTTTTTTTAAGCTGAAGCTAGTAGTCTTCTCAGCATCGATCTACTTTAATTTTCAACAAAACTGTATTTTTATGTATTTCATTATTCTGTAAAGTCTACAAACTTTAAAATATATTAAATGCTAGGCTCAGACTTTTTATTTAATTGTATTTCTTTATTTGGGTTGCTATTGGTGTTTTATGAATATATTTGACATTCTTTTAACATTGATTTGAAAGTAACAAAATGGGGAAAAAAAGCTGTAAAATGAATGAAAACACAGAAAGTTAAGATCACAAAAGCATTTTTTCAGGATCTCCTCTTTTAATATTGAGAGCAGATTATAGGTCAGCCTCCATCAACATAGAATGGGTGTAGCATAGCCAATGCATTATTCTTTGTGTAGTGGGAAAGATTGGCATCGATGTATTGGAAAATACCGCCACCCTCAATTTAATCCAAAAATCTCCTCACTTCGTTTTGAACTGTCAACAACTAGATTAGTCAATTGTCTCAGTGCAGGATGTCCCTGTGCGACACCTCCTGGTGAGTGAGTGCAACTGCATTTGTCTGTCTGAGTGTGGGAAAACTTGTCCAGTAGAGGAAACTAGAAAAAAGAGAGACAAAACTCAACATAATTAAGACAAAAAAATATGTTAAGAAGAATATGAAGAATTATTATATAAGGAACTGAACTCAGTAGTATAAATAAACACAATACTATTAGGATTTAAAATAGTCTTAAGAGAAGCATTGTTTGCGACATAAAAAATATTTTTTGTGATTTTTGGAATACGATGCATATTGCAGATAGATTTTTATGCAATCTTTTTCATGTGTTTCTTCAGGAAAGGCAAAGAGGTGCCTCCCTCATTTAAGCATTTCTTTAGCAGCGCCGCATCCATCAGCTCCATCAACATGTCAGGAACCAAGCTGCCGCCAGAAGCTCTCAAGTAAGATGGCAAAGCTGCTTTATGCTCACAGTGTTGGAGACTCTGAAACTATGTTTTGTCTTTTTCATCACATATATCTCCAAAATTTAACTTTTTTTTTTCATTGAACATCCAATGTTTGGTTAAGGAATCTGTCAATAAGAAACGTATGCATAAAGACAAAATTGTGCACAAACTATTACTTTGTGCACAGCTTTGCAAAGAAAATGAATACAGCATTTAGTTTTACGTTTGACGTGTATGTTTTGAATACGACTTTCCTTTGCTTTGAATAAAACTTTCTCCTGCTAGATGACTGCCACATGGGTTGAAAGGCATTACTATCAAGTCACGAAACATTTATTCAACAATATCCGCGCATGAAAAAAAGGTGCCTCCGGTTATGAGAACAATCAGGCATTGATAAACAGTTTAAATGTTGTTTTTTTTAAGAATTACTTTGATATATAAATGTAGATATAGACATATCGCCACTCTTTTTTCCACCACTTTTGTGTCTAAAACGATCCGCTGGTGCATTGTTTACACAATCAGCTGTTATCACTTGGCAACAACAAAATGCAGCTGGAGATTGTTGTAGTATTCTGTTTTTTTGTTTAACAGAGCTACGGTAACAAGATAATTACTCTGCAAAAGGATCCATAACATTCTTAACATTTCTATTCTATTTTAGTTTTATAAATTATCCTAAATACACATGCTCACTTTGCTGTATCGACCCTGTATTTTTCAAAGTGAGTTAACAAAGGAAATTTTGTATTCAAGACAAGGAAAAGTCATATTCAAAACAAAGGAAAGTAGTATTCAAAACAGACAAGTTAAACACAACGCTAAATGTTGTAATTATACATTTTTTGCAAAGTTGTCCACAAAGTATTTATTCGTGCTCAATTTTATCGTAATTAATACATTTCTTTTTAAAAAATGTCTTACCCCATACTAATGTTACAGTTACCCCATACTAATGTTACAGTAAAAGGTTGTAGTAAAGTGTTGTAAGAACAAAACGTTTTTTTCTGGCTGATCACGTCCTACTTTTTTAAAGAAGATCAACCAGGATGAGTCCTCTGGAGCTTCAGGAGGATTGTAAGAGGTTTTTCACTTAGTTAAAGAGGACAAACAGTTTTAAACTTGGAGGATTTTATGTTGTTGGTTTTAAGATGTTTGGAAGCAGATAAAAGAAATGAGAGAACATAAAAATGTGTTGGCTGTCTCTCTGGTGTTCTCACACCCCCACTCCACTCTCTGGGTTTCCCACACCCCTTTAACTGACCACTGTTTAAATAGTTAATGCACAACAGGAGAGAAATAAATCTACTTGATGCTGTGAAGATCAAGCTGCAAGAACTCCAAAATGAAGCTGTGAGAGTAAAATTGTTCTAGCTCTGTGTGCGAGAACAAATGTCTGCCAATGACAGACGATGAACATGCCTTTAGCCTGTTCTGATCATTTGTTTCAGAAGTTGAATTCAGTCTTCTAAGTGTTATTTCCAGATACATTTCACTGGAAAAAAATTTACTGATGGGATTTTCCAGCAACACAAGAAATGTGCCTTTCTCACTGTGTGTAATACTTTGTTGCAGAGCTCTCCTGCTTGGCCTGGCAAGTAATCCCAACCTGAAGGATGTGTCGCTGGACCTCAGCTGCTGTGAGGTAGGGTTTAAGAATCAGTGCACTAGCTAAAGTCTTGTCAATGGGCTTGTAACTTTGTGGTGCAAATGATGCAGGTCATGCAGATATCCAGACAGATTTAATCCACACAGTTTGCTTTCAACGACTTACAGTGGTCCCTCGTTTATCGGGCAGTCACGTTCTAAAAATTACCTGTGATAGACAAAATCCGCAAAGTAGAATTACAGATGCTTTAAGGCTGTAAACTCCTCACTACACACTTTATACACTTTTCTCAGACAGAAACGGAACATTTTCGCTTTATTCTCTTGTTTAAACTCTCAAAGTTTGAACCTTCATAGAAAAATAAGGCCAGTATTGTTAAATGACAACAAAGATCTGATTGCGATCAAAGATTTATGTAACTCTGGCAAGCTGAAAGCATTCTGTATAAGAGATACAACAGGGATGAGATTGATTGACGAGGTCAACAGCCAATCAGGACGCAGCACACAGTGCACTGTGAACAGATATAAATAAAGCTGTTAAAAGAATCACTGAAGAAAAAGGTGAAACCCGATATTGTGACTACTGCATCTCTAAACGGAATGTTCAGAGCTTTTGCATGGCACATATTTGTCAGATGCGGTTTTTTCCACTGCAAGTGGAAAGTTCATTAGAGAGTCATTTCTCGCTTGTCTTAAAGATTTTGGCTGCTTCTCATCAGAGATGTTCTGCTGTTGGTGATAAAATCAAAATAGTCCCACATGTTTAAGGGATAGCTGTTTTGACTCTCCGATTGGACTCCTTTGTTCTTTCTTTGAGCAGTATGGGCTCCTACCAGCTAAAGTTTAGTGAGTGTGGCTTTGAGCGGTTACAAAGTAATGCTCATCCAATGCAATTGGCTTTGTGGGGCACACTTTGACTGGCTGTTGGCAAAGCTGAGAGGCTGCATAATAAAGCCCTTGGCAGTGAGCAGGGAGGGCTGAAGGAGGAGGAGATGAATAGACAGGGAAGGGTGAGATGAAGGAGGCCAGCTTTTCTCCAGATTTCATCATAATGTGCATAAACACTCGCACCAGTTTGTTCCTTTTAACTTTCTCGAGTTGAGAAAATGCAGCCAATTCAGACATAACTGATGGCTGTAGATAATCCACCAATGTAAATGTTACAGGAATGGCTTTATTACTTCCAAATCTTCCCATATTGAAGCTCCTGGGTGAAATGATGCGTTCTGTCTTTCGTGGAGATATTAATGATTTGTTTGGTCGAAAGTCGTTCTCTGTGTGAATAATCGAGACTCCCTGCTGAGTGTGCTCTGTGTGCTTCCTTTGACAAGTTTGTGCTTGAATGCAAGTAAGGCCATTAGGCATCTGCGGAGTTAGTTTGGTAATTGCTGGCTTGGCTTTGACATGCTGTTTTCTCCTCCCAACGCTTCTGTAAGCTCGGCCATTGTGTAAGTAACAGCCCTCTTGCTCGTAATAATTAACATCCCATTTTTCCTTCTTTCTGCTTGCACATCGCCTTTGCTGTTTATTTTTCTCTGCATTTCTCCGTGGGATCTGTTTTGACATAAAAAACGAAAAATAAAATTGAGAATGTGATAGCATAAAAATATTAAAAAATAGTCTTGCTAGTTCTTAGCCATCGACCTATTGAGTCACTTCAGCAGAAGTGTTTAAAGTTGATGTAAAAAAAAAATTTGGCAGTATTTTTTATTTTTATCACAGCTGCGATCTGGAGGCTCTCAGATCCTTGAAGGTTGCATCGCTGAAATCCCAAACATCTCCAGCTTGGACATCTCTGATAATGGTGAGATATATATGCTTTTCATACTTTACTAAATAAAAAAAAAAAAAAAAAAAAAGGTTTGTAAAAAATTTGTCAAAGTCGTTTTTCTTTGCTTTGGTCCCTCCAGGTCTGGACTCTGAGCTTTCAACTTTGCTGATTTGGTTAGCCAAGAACCGCTCTATCAAACACCTGTCTCTGGGCAAGAACTTCAACAACATTAAGTCCAAGTAAGAGGCAGAACATGGTTCTGAGCTGCTTTGGACTATAAGAGCACTGCTCAACCTATTAAAAGATATTTTTAATCTCAATTATAATGAATTCAAACCTTTTTCTAAATATGAAAGCAGTTACAAACAGATATTTATGGCATGTAGACACATAAATATGTTCCCTCAAGTCTGATTTATCTAAATCAGTGGTCCCCAACTCCCAGGCCACAGACCAGTACCAGTTTGGGGATAGTTTTTACCGGGCCGCAGAGGAAAAACATACCCAACCTATATTTATTGCGTTTTATTTATATTCTGATTCCCAAGAAAGACTTTCTTTTGGAAAACTACTGGATTCAGCACACCCACATTCACAAATAATACTAATTATCATAATTATAATACTAATTAAACCACTAATTTGAAGCCCCCAAGCTAGCAAAGTTAATAAAAACCAAACGAATTTGAAAAGTTTCTTTTTGTGAAATAAAAAAAAAGGAAACAAAAGAAAAGCCTTCAACTTCAAAATAAAAGAAAATCAGCATTTCACAGACAACAGTTGCTCCCACAAATCATAACAAAAATGCAGAATATTTAGCAACCGGCTGTCTAATTCTACAAGGACGCTGCCAATAAAGTTGCTCAAACTGTGGATTCACACTCATGATTATATCTATAAAATACCAGTTTTAGTGACCATTTCTCTTTTTATATTTACTAGGCACACCATAAATATGAGATGAGGCTTAAGTTGGATTCCTTTTTTTTTTCTTTTTCAGCTACAACTTTGAGAGCTATATGGGTTAGTGGAAAATATAAATCATATTTTAACGATTCCTACATGAAATACAGCGTACAAAAAAAAGTTTTAAGCAGCTACAGATATTTGACAGAGAATGAAGATAAACTTTACCCTCAAAAGTTAAGTGGAACTGGAAGCTAAAAAATCAGACATCAACTTCAGCATTGTGCGGACCGCTCCTTGAAAATATTGCCTGACATTAAACCGATCCAAGGCTGGAAAAAGCTTAGAGACCACTGATCTAAAGTATAAAGGTGATTGCTTTAATCACTTTTGTGTTTCTTTTTCTTCATCTCTTTTCTGATGTTTGACACAGAAACCTTGCCCCGGTTTTGGACGGCCTGGTCCAAATGATTCAGGAGGAGGAGTCGGTGAGTTTTATTTCCTTACTTTTCACATTCTTGTGCTACAGAGTCTGCTTATAAACATTAGTCATCTAAATCAAGTGCGTATCTGTCAGAAAAATATTTATTTCTGTGTAAATTCACATTTAAGCACCTTGTTGTGCTTCAGTCCATCTTCATCAAAAAATCTCTGGCTATGAGCAGTAGCAGGCTGTTTTCTCCCTTGCAGTGACAGTGATTGATTGATTGACTGATTGATTGATTGATTGATTGATTGATGATCCTGCTAAGCTCCTCTAAGGTGGATGCCCAGCTCTCAGCTCTCCTGCTGCGTGCTCTGTGTGTAAACGTGTTAACAGGATGATGGTGGTCTTTCTGAGCAGACAGTATGGCCAAGCAGATGACATAGTCAGACAGAGGAAAAGTGATGGGCAGAGGCTGAAGGTGGCAGTCAAAGATTGAGCTGTCAGACAAGCACATTGCAATGTAATAAAGTTGAGGAAGGGAAGGGGTCAGGGCTCTGTGCCAATGAGGACCATTGGGCTCACAAATCAGGAGCAAATTTATAATATATATAAATATATAACAACTACTGTTGCTCTGCAGAAACTATTTCCTAGAAAACAACATAGTTTTTTAAATTTAGGCTAAAAATGGCACACTCTAAATTAAAAGACCACTGGGAACGCTTTTACAACAGATCAAGATGATCGGAATGGGACTTTATGATAGTTTAAACACAGAATAAACCCCTGCTACTAAGATGATGCGTTTGCAATGGCATGGCTGAAAGGAAAGGGTTAGTCGCTTCCACTTTTTGAAACTCCTTCTTTCTTCTGATTTTTTTTTCTTTATTTCAGCATTGCTGTCAGCTCTCTCCTTGCCAGATGGTCTCTGACAGTTTTTTTTGCTGTTTTATTAAAGACCCCATGTTGTGTTAGAGGGCTATAAAGAGTCTACGTTAAAAAACAACAGCTGTGTATTGTGATCCAACATGACATTTTGATCACATATCAATAGAAACTGTCCTGCCATCACACACTGTAAGTCATTATATTAAAGAACTGCACACACACCCATCCCCTTGTTTTCTCAAAACTATTCCCTCTAAACACCTCTCCCCTTTGCTCCTCCCACTTTCCCTCCCCCCTCTCCATTCTTCTTTGCCTTCCCCCCCCAGCCCCTCACATCTCTGTCTCTAGCAGACTCCAGACTCAAGAGTGATTTGACCATTGTTCTCAACGCCCTGGGCAGCAACTCTTCACTAACCCGGCTGGACATCAGCGGGAACGCCATGGGGGACATGGGTGCCAAGATGCTGGCAAAGGCGCTGCAGATCAACTCCAAACTCAGGTGATGAGTGTGGGGAGGCTTGGAGTTGTATGTAAGCATGAATGTTTGTCTGCACTGATGAACTAGAATATTGAATAGCCACATTGAGGCGTTAGAAGTTCAGTTGATCAGTTAGTGATGCAGTGATGACAGATCTCATCTCTGTTGACATGTTGTGGAAGAACAATCCACTAAGTATATTTTAGAGCTCTGAAATGCATATTTTTATTTACCTTAAGCATATATTTTTAAAGTGATAAAATTCATAAAAAATATTTTAAGATATTAGTTTTGCTCCTTATTTAGCAGTAAAGTTTAGACAAAAACCTTTAAAATGGTCTCTGTGGAATCTTTTTTTTTCTTTTTTTTCCAGGACTGTGATCTGGGATAAAAACAACACCAGCCCTCAGGGTCTACAGGATGTAGCAGCTGCTTTAGAGAAGTGCGTAACTCCGTGCATGGAATAAGTGTATTTGTGTGAATTAAAAGTATGCTTGTGCATGTGCATTTGTCCGTGTAGTATAGGTAACTTTTAAGTGACGAAGAATGAAAGAAGTCTGTGTTTCTGCAGGAAAGGTTGAAGTTTGTCACCCAGAATTGTTGCTTTGATAAAATGTTTGTTTATTTTCTCAAATTCTATTTTTTTATGTGGCTTAAAGTTTGTTTTGTAATTCAAAAATGTATTATACCCATTCATTTCAAAACAGGAACTTAAAGAGAAATGTCTCATCACTGACCTGCTGTAAATTGATTACTTTTATTGCATCGTTTTGTCAGAAGTCAGCTGATAATTTGAACAAAAGAGACTCAACAATTATTTGTTGTTTTTTAATTGCATCGTTCTTTTTTTCATCCAGCAAAATAGAATAAACATTTTTCCATCTTACAATGGACAAATTCCTATGAGGTCTAGACAGCAATCCTTTTGAAACCATTAAGTTACTTTCTTCTCTCTTTTTTTTTCAAATTTATTTTATTAATGTTAAAAAAAATGCAACACACACAGCATGAGCCAGCCTTTATTAACCTCACACACTTGAGTTCTAATAATGGTAATTATTTTAAGTAGAGCAACAATGAAAGTGCGCAACTCTAAGTTTTTTGTTGAGTGTAGATAAGTTTATCAAGACAAACAAATCTTGACCCTAACAAGGGTTTTAGAATCCACTATTCTTCATGCAGAATCATAAATATAACACTTTTCTGGAGTCTCAAAGGAGATTAATCCACATTGACTATCAGGGGTTCTATATCTTTCTATATCTATTGTGGTTCAAATAAAAATTAATGTCAGAAAAGGCAAATTCCTCTAAGAAGACGACTCCCCTAAGAAGTCTCACAATTAGCCCTTTTAATTTATTTAGTAGGAATCTAGCTTACATCATTTTCTGCAACACTATAGACATGCTTTGAAGCTTGTAAAAATCTGGATTCACCTGCAGGGATTCTGTGTTTTTGTGTGATGCTGGGATGGAGGAACACTGGAGGTTTGTTTATACAGGAGGGGGGGAAACAGGAGAGGAAGGATGCTGCAGAATAACAAATGCTGTAAATAAAAGAAAAGCACGGGTTGCATGAGAAACTTGTTTAGAAATGCATTGCAAAGAGGGAATGACAGAGTCTGGAGCGAAGATTCAAAAAAAGATTTGTCTGCAGACTTATTTGTGTTTGATGGTGAAGCCGCAAGGTTTATTTGGTGATGCATCCGAACATCTCTTATCATCTTGATATTCTGTAAGCAGCACATGTCCTCATTTCTCCAGTGTACAGCTGTGCAGCATTATTAAAAGAACAAAGTAACACTGATCTATTCTGTTCAGCTGTGCTGCATGCATGTCTTTGTTCATTTTTCTTATGTTGTTTGTGTGCTGTTTGGTCTTTATGTTCTGCAAAATAATCTGCCAAAGGAAGAAACCACTTTTTTTGTTTCTTAACCTGTAGCCATTTATGAATTTGCCTGAAAAATGAAAACTAAACAGCTGTATGTGCTTTTTTTCCTTCCACTTCAACTGGATTCTGTTATGCTGACCTTTTTTTTTTTGCCTCCACTCTAAATGCCTTCAGTTTAGTCACGTTTGTTGCAAAATAATGTTGTTTCTGCTTATCTTTGCATCTTTAATTTTCTGTCTAACCAAATAATTCCTGTATTTCCTGAATGTGTTTATTAGGAACTTCACAATTCGGTTCATGCCAATTCCCATCATTGATGCCTCCCAGGCTCTGAAGGCAAACCCTGAAAAAACAGAGGATGCTTTGCTAAAGGTATAAAATAGATTTTTTTTCCTTGCAAATGTGGCACCATTTAAAAGGGTACTAAAATAGACATTTCTACAGTGTGCTTTTGAATGCTTGGAAAGATTGTTGCAACAAAGACTTACATTGCTAAACACACATTTGTTTTCTTTAATGTTTCTTTATACTTATGTATGAGCGAGCTCCTATGGGTTCACCGTGGGCTGGCCTGTCTGAAAATGATTTTTTTTCCAAATTGTGTGAGACATCACTGAAATTTTTGTTGCTGTGATTTAATTTTATGTTTTATCATCATTGATTTTCTTTATAGATTGAAAATTATTTATATAGGAACCAAGAAACCAAGAAACACTTACAAGAGCAGGCTTATCGACTTCAGCAGGGCATTGTTACCACAACCACGCAGCAGGTGAGCTCAGGTTTAACTTTATGTCAGTAATATAGTAAAGTAGTAACCGAATAAATAAAATAACATTATTTAATTATTCCATAAAGTAGTAACCAAATTAGTAAAGCAAGTAACCAAAAACAACTGAAATGCGCAAAATACAATAAACTTAAAAAGAAAGGGAACAAGTTCAAAATTACAGAAAAAGAGGATTTCTATCTTAATAATATTTTGATCAGATTGTTTTAAATGTTACATCAGTAGGAAAAAAGTATCTGTGATATCCTGTGACAATTAGTGACACACTGTATACACAAAGACTCATATTCTGAGTTGTTGGTTTTCCAGATGATGGACCGGATTTGTGTGAAGGTGCAGGACCATCTGAACTCCCTGAGAAACTCAGATGCAGACACAATCTTGGAAGATGTGAGATCAGCTGAGAACCTCATCAAAGATGCCAGAAACTCTAAAACTGTAAGAACAAACATCAAACACGCTGGTTTAGAAATGTTAACATAAATATTCTTTAAATTTTCTAAAAGAATTATTTTGTTGATTTATTGGAGAAAATTCTGTTTACAATACAACATGAATACTGTTGTACAATTAGAGATTTTGTATGATACTTGGATCTTTTTTCTTCTTAATTATATTCTGATTACTCTCTCTTTTCCTTTGTGCAGTCCATCATGGAGTTAGTTTTGTTGCAGAACTTTAGTTAATTTTATTAACTTTGATTCATTTAAATCACTTTTAGTTTTCTGATTTTAAAAACTGTTTTTTTAGAAAACTACTGGATTCTTTCCACCACATCTGTCTGTGACAGATACATACATAACTCTGATGCTTTGTTTGACTTTTATTCTGACCTGCCTCTATGGGCTGCAATTATGTACATGTCTGATTAGATGTTTGCCTTTTACCCAAAAGTGTCCCGTTGATATCTGATGTATATTCTCTTGTTACTCTCCATTTCAAATTAACGTCCTCCATCTTCTGTGTCCTTAGCTGCTTCCCAACCTCTACCACCTTAGCTGCGGGTCCAGAGTGGAGATGAACAATCTGTCCATGGGTCCCATCCAGGAGAAGCTGGAGTCCATGGCAGGAGAGCTGACTACAGTCGTGGACCAGCAGCTCCAGGTGGGATGTTGTGACTAGAGCTTTTTTTCCTTGACGATACGTCTGGTCAGTTTTAGCAATAAATACAGTATTTTTTATGTTTGTAGTTTTTAATCTGATTGGATTTTTTTTTATCAGGAAACATCCCAGCACTGAACATTTAGCACTACCTTATTCTAACAAAAAAAAAAAAAAAAATTTTTTTTCTTCCTTGTTTCTCTTTCAGGGTTTATTGGAGTCCATGATAAATGCAGCAGACTCTCTGTGTCCTCATGTTATGAAGAGAAGTAACCTTCGTCCAGAGCTGATGAAGGCTAGCTCTGACAGAATGGTTGTGCCTAAAAGCTTTGTTACCAAAACTCTTTTGGAGCAGTCCGGAATGGATATTATCAACAAGATCAGGTTTTTAAGAGCTTCTTGGCTTCAAAGTGTTTTGTTCTATGAACGTTAATTGACTGAGACAGGTGTCAGTTTTACTTTGTGTTTTATTTTATCTTTGTTTACCTTCTGAAAATGACATTTTTCTTTGGCAGTGAGGTGAAACTAAATCTGGCCTCATTTCTTACGGATCGCATCGTTGATGAGATTTTGGAAGTTCTCTCTGTATCTCAACTCACTCTGGTAAATAAAAGCCCAAGGGTTTCACTAAACTGACCTATTCCTACTTTTATTTTAGGCAAAACATTTCACTTTCTTGTTTCTCCTCCCTTATTTGTTCAGGCTGACCACTTGGTTCGACGAGGTCGTCCCTTGGTGCAGCATGAGTCAGTGGATCTGGACATCCCAGAGGAAAAGATTCGTAAACGGGCATCAGCAGAAATACTGGAGGCTGAGAGGCTGGATGATGTGGAGACATGCATGGTAAGTTTGGTGAATAATAAAGTGAGGGGAGCCTTTAGAGACTGTATCATTGGGTCATTTCGTAACTGGGCCATTTTACTGCTTGAAGCAGCTTTCCTCTTCAGCACAAGTGCTCACATACATAGAAGCAGCGAGAAGAGCATCAGTGTAAAAACACTGGACTGGCCTTCAGAATCTTCTCAAAGCTCCAGAGAACAAACCTTATCTATCAGCACTACATCTATTGCCCTGAAAAAGGACAAAAAGGTTTTGAAGTTACCATAAATAGAAAATAAAATGACCTACATCAGATTGTTTTTGACACAGGGCTGTACATACCTTTTTGTGTGTAAAAACATACTTTTTAACCCTTTTAAACCAGAGCTTTATCTCTTGTAGTTACATTCTTTTGACAATCGTAACTCTTAAACGTTTACACAGGTAACGTAAATCCAGTGGATTCCAAAGTGAAAAAGAGCAGCCTTGCGCTGCAATGTAACACTTTAGAGTATCTAAGTGCTTATGCAGTACATGTACTTTAGTTGATTCTGTCAGAGAAAAGCAGTTTTGTGCAGTTATGCAGCACTTTGTGTTAAAGTGTTGCATATTGGTGTAAAGCAGATATTAAAGGGCCTATATCATGCTATTGTTAAGACTTTCAAAGAAAACAAAATCTATATATGTGGTAATGTATCACCTTTGGCACACTAAAGATTGAATTTTTGTATGAAATATGAGTTTTATTTCAAGAGCTCTTTTCCTACCCAGAAGTAAGACGCCTCAATCTCTGAGGCATCGCCTTTTCGCTCATGACGTCATTCTAGAGTTGGCCTCGGCAGCATGTTTGCATTTCACCCACGAAAACAAACAACATCCGAACTTTTGCAAAGTTGGATATGCATATTGTCTATTTTATTTGTTTTTAGAATGTCTTTCGTTTTTTTGTATTTGTTCTTATTGTTTTTAACTGGTTACTCTAAATTGTCCCTAGGTGTGGATGTGAGTGTGTATGGGTGTGTGATTGTGGCCCCTGCAACAGACTGGCGACCAGTCCAGGGGTGTCCCCTGCCTTCGCCCATGAGTAGCCGGGTTAGGCTCCGGCAACCCCGTGACCCCAAAAGGGATAAAGCGGTTTGGAAAATGAATGAATGAATGTTTTTATGTATGGCACTTTGAGCTGCCTAAGGGAATGAAAAGTGGTTTATGAATAAAGGTTGATTTGATTATAAAAGCGTTTTACTGATCACCACTAGCTCCACGCAGAAAGAGTGTGTGTGTGTTAGCCTGGCGGCGGTCCTGCACAGACTTCTTGTAAGAGTCTGTTCCTCACTTTGTGACATCACAGTGTGAGGACTCGCTCGTTTTTGTGGAATGGGAGGGTCTGGTTCTCAGAGATGCAGCAAATACCGCTTTGGGAATGTTTTTTGTGAGGAAATAACATTATAATACATGTTGGATTTTGAAAGTTGGGCATATATAAACAAAAATCTGTGAGTTTCGTCTGGAATTTTATTTGTATTTTCATTCAAAAACATGTTGATTAGTTAGTTGACAAAATTTGTTCTTGTTGGTTCTTATAAAATTACACCTCGAACCTTCATTCTATGCTGTAAAAACGGTTCATTATACTTTTTGGGGGTTTTCACAGCAAAATAAATCACTTTTTTCAGACAGAGTTTTCTGTTTTTCCATGACTTTATGCCTAGTGTGCGAATAGTGTTATTTAGATGTCAACCGCGTCTGCTCTGGTGGTAAAGGGTCAACTTTAAAGTCATTAGGAAATTTATTTCTTTTGGTACCAGCCTCTAGTGGTCAAAGAACTACAACATTGCAGTTATCTTTTTTTTTTGCACATCCAGATACAAATGAGGTGCTTGGTGTAAATAAAAGAAGAAAAAGCAATGAGTGGAAATGAAGAACGGAAACCATTTTATGTAACATTTACTGCATATTTGTTGAAGTCTTGTCTTTTAGAAGTTCCTGTTCCCTTAAAATTTACGTCTAATTTACCATGTTGGGATTTTATCAGTGATGGCTATCATACACTGTCTACACCTAAAAAGCCGCTCAATCTTATTTTTCTTCTCTTTTTCTGTTTGGACTGAAACTCCATCTTGATCTTCTTCCTCCCTAGATGCATGTCTGCCTCTTTCATTGTCCTCCTGAAACCTTACTTGTCTTGTCTTCTTTTCTCTTGAACCTTTTCCGTTCTTCCTTCTGGTGTTTTCTACCTTTGCTCCTTGGAGACTCTGTGTTGCACCAGTGTAAGTATTTCTCATTCCCCAACCTCAGGCTCTGTATTCCACTTCCTTTTTTTTACATTTTACTGTTGTTTTCCTTTCATATCTCTTGTTTCGGCTTCTGCTTACTTTTTATTTTTCTGTTGCATCACTGTAAAAGTGTCTATAAGAAAGTAATACACTTTATTTTGAAAACTGCAGATTGCTGTAACACATTATGTAACTGTAATTTAGGCTTTCTTTTGGTAATTCTTCATTGAATATTTTTTTTTATTTTGCTGTGTATTAAATGCACATGTCTATCACCATCTTACCGATGATCATAATTGTAATGTAAGGACACTATTATTACTGTGTTGTTGTTTTAGAAAAAAACTTAAGCAAAGAAGGACATTTAAATGAAATTGTAAAATGTTTTTGTTGCTGTTAGTTTTTTTTCTTAATATTGGATCCATAAACTAGTATTCAGACAACATTTTTCTTTCTTTTTGAATTATCAAAATTCCCAGTAAAAATGACAAAAAACAGGTTTTTTTTAGATTTCCCACTTCAGTTTTATTCAGATTTCTTGTTTCTTTTGTTTTCAACTTTCTATTGTTCCATCATTTAGTTTTTCTTACTTTGATTTCTAAGACCAACATTACGAAAAATGCTGAAACCATTTTTGGAGACTTTAGTCTATCCAGACCTTTCTCCTTGGAGATGTCTCTTTTTGCCTACTTCCACTATCTCTTTTTTTAATTTAATTTAGTAGGAGGCTGGCAATCCCAACAAGCCTGAACTGCTTGGAGACTTTAGTCTATCCAGACTCCTTTTCTTTGTAAATATTTATCTTTTTGATCCATTTCTTTTTTCCCTTTTCTTCTTCTTCTTCATTAATTTGTCACTCTGTTAGGTGGCTAGGGCTAACTTGCTGTTAGTACTGTAGTGGTTGCTGGCTGATGGTTAACAGGTGTGAATAGAGTTATGGGATGGGTATTGACAAACAAGAGACTTGCCCTGAAATGCAAGGACATTGAGCTTTCTCAAAGCTCAGAGAAATACGCTCCAACCCAGGATGGTTGTGAGTTATTTTAGATTATTTAGGGAAAAAGTTATGGTTCGTTAGGCCCCACACATTTATAACTGTACTTTTTGATGTTCTAACAACTCTTCAATGACATTCCAGATCAGAGTATCATTGATTTTTTTTTTTTGCTGCTGTTCTTTTGTTTTTAGTTGTTTGTTCTTTAGTTTTGTTTGTTTATTGGCACAGAAATGTGATGCAGGGTTTGTGCAAAGTCTGAGAAATTCCCAAAGCAATACTTTAGGCTCTTAGTAGCATTCATTTTATTTCAGAAATTTTCAATAAAAATATTTTCTTGCATCCAAAATATCTGTCCACTAATAATCAAGAGAAGATTACTTGATCTGCTGATAAAGGGAAGTTTATTCAGATTAGTGTAAGCATGCATGTTTACATGGATAAACACATTGCTTCCATCTGATCAGTTCAATTATTTTAATGAATGCACTTTGAAGCAAAAGGCAAATGAAGAACAAGAAAATTTGCAGAGCACAACTTGCAGCCAAGATGGAGAGGGATTTACCTGTTTTCTTTGATATTAAGAAAAACAATGCTGATATTTGGTTGTCTGATATTTACTGTTCAATATCCCTAATATGCAGAAGTTTCTTAGGCTAAAAACACATCCAGCTTACTCATCAATAACACAATCTATATTTTAAAAGAAAATATATAGACGCAAATGCAATGAAATAAAAAAAAAACAAATGAGGGCACACGCCTTAATCCAGTCATGCATTTTATACAGCTTCTGTACTTCTGTTTTTTTTCCTTTTTTTGACTTGCATTTTCAGTTTGCGGCATTAAAGATAATAATAAAAAGCACGTGTTAAATGGATTGGATTGGTATTAGTAGTATTTCTAATTTCTGCTGAAACTTGTACTCCTTATTTAGAATTTTAATTTAATAAAAAAAAAATTATTAAAAAAATAGTACAACAGATTGAATCCTGATTAAAAAATAAAAACAACTTAATCATCCTGTCTTCCACCAATGTACAACTTGTTTCTAAGCCTAAATGGTATTTATTTCGACATATTTTAACGTTTGCAACTTTTTATGGCTTTGATTAACAGCTTTAGCAGTTACAGAAAAGGAAAATGGTTTTAAAATAGGTAAACTTTTTTTGTTTTTAATTTTAGATGACTCCAAAATCCAAACGGAAAAGCATCCACAGCAGAATGCTACGCCCAGTATCTCGTGCTTTTGGTAAGTTACTCCAAAAAAAAATTCTTTTTTGCATGAATTATTAGGAGTTTCATAAATCCATAACATGTTTATTTCTGCATTCTCATTAGTTTTCAAATGTTAATAATATTTTCATCTTTAAAAATTATATTAAAGTTATTTGGTTTTTGGATTTGTGTTAAGTAAAAAGTTCTTAAATTCTATTTCAATAAAATTCTTTAGAGATGGAGTTTGACTTGGATAAGGCTCTGGAGGACGTCCCCATCCATGTAGAGGACACTTCCACTCTATCCCACACTCCATCCACTCCACCTGTGGTGACGCCTAAACAGGAGCAGCAGCAGCCTGGAGTGATCGCAGAGCTGCCATCAGAAGAAGAAAAGAAACTGCAGCACTTCACCAAACTACGACCTCGGAGAAACAAGAAAACTAATTCCAGCAAAGTGCCTGTGAGTAAAGAATTGCAGGCTAAAAAGTTATTGTCCAAAGATTTTTCCACTTCCAATAATTTCAACTGTTTTGCAACAGTATTAGGAAAGCTCAGAAGACGCATAAAACCACTCAAAGTAGCTATGAGGAAGTTTCCAAGACAATGCAGATATATTTAGTTTTTCTTTCAGCAAATCAACAGCACTCCATCTCAAGATGGGGAACAGAATGGACTGATGGGCAGAGTGGATGAAGGAGTGGATGAGTTCTTTTCCAAAAAAGTCACTAAGATGAATTCCAGGTCAGGGCTGAACTCCTTCTGAAACACATTCTCAGATTATTTGACCCAATTATATACAAGTGTGATGTTGACTGTGTGTCTCCTTTTCTGCTGTCTTTAGACGGTTTTTGAGGAGTTCAGACTCTCAGGAGGGAGAGAAAAAGAAGAGTAAAGGAGGATTTCTGAATCTCATCAAGCGATCCTCTAAATCTGATAAATCAGATAAGTCGGATAAGTCTGAGAAAAACCAAGCAGTTCCAGCGTCCTCTGGCTCATCCTCAGCCTCTGCAGCCTCATCTCAGAGTCACATCCTCCCAGAGGAGCCATCCTCTCCAAGGACGGGAGCGAAAAGCCCAGCACCTGAACCAAGATCCCGGTAAATGGAAACCTTTCGAAGTATGTTCTGTTTTGAACCTCTAGCATCACAATCAGTTCCCGTTTTTCTCCAGAGACGCGTCCAGCCGCTCGCAGCCCACCGACTACAGCAGTAGCTCCGACCGCTCAGAGGAGCTGAGGACACCGGACTCCATCGATGAGCCATGGGAGTGCTCTGATGGCAAGGGGAGTCCTCAGGGAGGGAAGCGGTACACTGGAGTGCAGATGATGGGCAGCGGCCTCCTGGCAGAGATGAAGGCCAAACAGGAGAGGAGAGCTCACAAGGTGAAGGGATGTCCACCAACTCAAAATCAAGGGGGAAATGGGAGAGCCACATGCTGGTAGTCAGATAAAGAAAGAATACTATAAAAATAGTTTTTAAAAGCATCCAGCTGCAGATAAATGCTGCTTCAATTTACAAAACTCCAATATTAAGCAGCAGGTGTGAATAAGGTTAGAAAGTGCAAATCTTAAAACTGAGTGGTTTTGTTTTGTTTTGTCTCGTTTAGTCTTCCAGCCCTGACCGGCCTGACAGCAGCCCAGCAGGTACAAAACCAAAAACCCAAGGTTAAACCTGGAAAAGCTTTGTTTATTCATAAATCTGACTTTGATAGTCATGGATATTTTTTTCTCTACCAGTCAAACCTCAGTCCACAAGTACAGAGAGCAGATCTCCCAGCAGTTCAGGTAACAGAACCAGCCCTGCTGCCCTTGAAAAGTCCTCAACACGCAGTGAGACAAAGCCTGACCCTGCCACTCGGGTCAGGACGACATCTTCCTCGAGTTCTCCTGTCGGCCCAGGAAACCCCAAACCACCGGTGCCACAGGGAGCTAAGCCAGCTCTGGCTGCAAGACCCACCATCCCTCAGAAGCCGAGGACCAACAGCAGCAGCAGTAGCAGGACTGCAGGTACTGTCAGAGAGTGAGCAGACTATCAAACTGCATTTTGTTGGATAAACTTTTTTTTTTTGACAGTTTTTTAATCATTTTTCACAAAGATAATGGCTCAGAGTCTCCCAGGAGCGGCAGTGTGTCTCCAAAAGTTTTGCATTTAACACTGAAGAAGGGGTCGTCTGAAAAAGACAAGGAAAGCAGTCAGCAGTCTGGAATTTCCAGTGACACTCAGGAGGGTGAGTCACTTAAAATTTAAAGTGCCTGTTAATCCTCTGCTATCAGCGCTGATTTATGTAAAGTTTCGCTTTCAGACTTTGCACACTTTGAGACAGCAAACAAGAGTGAAATAAAAAAAATCTTCTTATGAGCTTATGAGTTGTTTCCAGTGACCACTTCCAATGAAAATTCTATGTAAATGCACGTGTATGCACGTTTTGAGCATCTGTATTTTGGAAATCGTGCGTAGCTCTGCAAGTTTCACATGACCTTTTTCGCGATCGCCGTACAAAACACGCAGCCATTGAGCACACGTTGCAAGTCATACTAGGTTGAACTTTGACCAATCAGGGACTGGGATTTGGTAGTGCCATATGGATGGCATCTTTTTGAATTCACAGAAGTACCAACTGTTTGAAAAGTGATCATGGAGAGAAATGAATAATTGTGGTTTGTGTCCGGATAGAATTATATGACACCAAGTCTTTCATTTGTCGGAATAGAGCAGTGAAAGAACAAGCCTGGAGGAAATTCACAAGATTTGCATCAACATTTCACACCAAACCTCTTCTAATTCTAATAAAAATTAGAAAATGGAAAAAAAAACAAGAAGCCCCTCCCTGGATGTTCAGTGTGAACGCCATGGGCTAAACACACGTTCAAGAACCCACGTTTAGTGTGTTCATGAACACACGCCTGGTGTGTACGAAACTTCAGATAACACAATCTAATATCTTAAAGGATATTAGATTGTGTTATCGGCTCCAGAGTCTGTTTGTTTGTGTCCCACTTGTCTCTTAGCTTGTAATCAGCCCAGACTCAGCAGTGTGACAGACATCAGGCTGATAGATTCAGGACACGAGTCCCCAACACTCCCTCTGCCCCTCATCTGTTCAGTAGCAGTATGTTGTCCTCCACACTGATGTCATTTTTAGACTATTTAGGATCAACTTGAAATGTGCCAGTTGGAATGATCTGTCATTTGTTAGTCAGTGGTCTTTTAGTTATGATAATGGCGTTTTTAGCTATAATAAAAAAAAAACAGTGTCGTTTTCAAGGACGTTGTTTCTGCAGAGGAGCAGTAGTTCATTAGTAGTTCATAAGAAATTTGCCTGTAGTTGTGGGCGGGCCTGTTGGTTTGGAGTAAACCCAACCTCTTCCCATCATCCATCTGTTGACATACTCTCCCACTAGTTTACAGCCCCTCACAATCCCACAACATTTATAAGGAATACTCAGAAATCCAATCTGAAGCTTAATGTTTTTTATATATGCCCTCTATCATGAGAAAAATGGTACAAGAACATGTTCAAAAAACCCAAAACACAATTTTCTTCATATTGGGGCTTTCGCATCGAAGGTGCTGGTGGGCCTTTTTGTAAACAGCATGAACTGGTTTCTATTTGTTTTTTAACTCTTCTCCTTCCTCCCTCCAGCACGATCAGAAGCCGTTCAGCGTCAGACGCTTTGCAACAGCTCAGAGGATCCCAGCTCCTTCAAGAACAAGGACAAATGTCCGAAAGCAGACACGGAAAAATCAACGAGCAAGAAAGCATCCAGCTCTGGAGATGAAGGAGACAAAGACTTTATCATAACATGAGTCTGTCTAAAAAAACCCGTCTAAAGGGCCTTTGAGTCCTGTCTGAACAGACTGATGTGTTATGGGAACCTCATGCCATCTAATCAAAACACTGTGCTTAAAAACTTACAAGAGCTTCCGCCTCACAGACCGCCTTTCCTCTTTATCTACTTTGGTTTGACTCACTTTTCTTACTAACTGTTCAGGGTTTGAATCAAAGTCAGCAAACTAGTTTACTCATAAATGTAAATCAGTGTTTGTAAACCACAAAAAAACGACAAAAACTGTGAACATCTGAGATCACTTTGTGTAACCAACACTCTTTGTAGTTTGTTACTGCAGCCCATCTCCTAAGGACCAAACACATTAAAGGTAGAAAGCCAAGATAACTATACTTGAACTTAAACACACTGGCAGACCAGAACTACAGTGGATTTTTTTATCCGGTATGTTTATATAGAATTTACAGTGTGCTGTTTTCAGCATGTGCTTTGCAGGTTCTTCCTCTGCACTGCAGAGATTTCTATACCCATTATGCAACTGTTTCTTTTTTTTTTGTTTTGTTTTTTTTAGCTATATGGTTCAGAAAAAGAAATCAAACACTCTACCTGGACTCAACCAAACACAATATGACTTTGAGGGGACTCTATACTGATAATCAGCACGGCTTCAGCACTGTTAACACTGTTCTGTACATGCAGACACTGGAAAACATCTGTATCATGTTTGTCCATGCAGAAGCATAGGTTTGTTTTACAAGTGCAATAGTGTCACGGTAACTTCTTTGAAACATATTTTTTCAAACATTTTGTAAAATCAAGTCTTGAGCAGTTTTTTTTTTTTTTTTTCATGTGTTGCATTAAGTTTTCTAATTACTGAGTTGATTTTGCTTTTTCTTCAAAAGCACCCAAATCAAACCTGTTGATTTTCCTGATGTTCCGAGTGTTTGGCAGAATTTTATCCAGCAGAGGAGACTTTCAAAAGAACGGGTCAGTAGAACCAGGATCTGGCCCGATTTTTGACAAAAAAATCTAGTCGTTACAAAAGGCAGGACACTTAACAGACACTAACTTTCTCAACATCTTAATTTGAATTATTTTCACACCTTACTTATTTTGATTAATTTTATGTACCTGTTTTGACTAGAATGAGATATTTTTTATTTCTTTTTAATTTAATTTTTTTTTATTCATAATTTTCTTTTTTTTAATCTTCCTGATGAAAATATGTTTTATTTTTCCTTCACGTTTTCTTAATTTTTATTTCATTCTCAGAAGACAGTCTCTTGATTTTGGTGGCAGTCTGTTAAAAAAGGAAGTGAATAAGATCTAAAGAAAATGTTTTGATCAGATAAACCTTAAAGGGGCCAGTCTCGTCTTTTTTCATTATCTTTTCTAAGAACAAACGAACATTTTTTTCCCTCACAGTTAACAACCAGACTCTGAATCTACTGGCAATCAGTCATTTTCATGGAACTGTGTGATTACTGTCAGAGCTTCACGGCAGAAATATCGTCTTTGTTGTGCTGCGTTCGTGGGGATTGCAGGTCACCCTTTATCTCTGATTTAGTGTTTCTGATGCTTTTGTGACGCTCAGCAGTCTGGCAAAAGGGGTTGAAATGTTTAGTTCCACAGCTGGTTGGTCTAAATAGGTTTTTCCCATCATCAAATGTTTGTAAGATTTTTTTTTTTTTTTAATCAACAGCGCAGTTTCTTTCTATACAAGTCAGAACCAAAGGTCTAACTGCTCCACTTCCTGCAGTCTTCTGTTCTGTTTGGTGTTTGTAGACTTCCTCTTCTCTAATCCTGGATTACAAATAATCTAGATTTTTTTTTGTATATAGCTTACACTCCTCTGACTACAATTCTAAAACTGCACTAAAAAGAAAAAAAAAGTGTTTTCTGCAGGTCTGTATTCTGCTGCCATTTTTAAGTGTTTCCTGATGTGAGGAAATTGTCTGAATATATCTTTATTTTTTGTTCTGTGTGGGATCTGAAAAGGGCCAGTCTGTGTTCATGATTCTCTGTATGACATCCTTTCATCCCTATAAAACAAAACGAGCTTCATCCTCTTTGTTTCTGTCGGTTTCCCAAGCAGAGAAACGCGGCGGCACCAGTAGCATCAAAAGAAGACTTCTGCGTCTGTGTGACTGCATGATGTATCTGTGACTTCTACTGTATGTATATATGTGCTTGTACACATTTGGGCTTGTGCGTATGCATGTGTGAAGTGAGCACATGTGATAGGCACATCGCCCCATCACACACAGCAAATCCTATTTTGTTTTGGTACTAAGTACGCTTCCATAGGGATTTTGTTTGTAATTTATTTGAAATAAAAAAAAATAAAAAAGGAGTTTGACCGTGCGTAATTGTTAATCATCTCTTGATATTAGGTGCAGATACATTTTATTATTGTTATTATTATAGGTGGTATAGTAATATGATGCAAAACAGCTTTTTTTTAACTAAAAAAAGTCTTACATTCCTGAAAGCTTATTTCTCCTTTAGGACTGATGCTTCCTATTAATCCTAATTAGTCCAGCATTTAGTAATCCAAATCACCATAATGTGATTTGATGAATCCACTGCCTCGTTTGTTTCATCCTCCATCCGCCTCAAATATGTCTTACAGGGCATAAACTCAGCCACTAGGTGGCACATTCGGTGTGCTGTAACATGCTTAGTAGTTTTTTTTTTTCCTGTACACTCAGAGGAGATGTGGTTTCTGCTTAGAAACGGAGCATATGTCACTCAAGAGGGCTGCAGCTCAGCCTTTAGCCTCGTAGTCTCAAACATTTTCCTTTTCATGTGGAAAAGTTGGGAGTTCACTCTCCTGTAAGATGGATAGGGCATTTGACAACCTGGATGCAGCTGGTTTTCTGGAAATCTGGCAACACTTTGACGCTGATGGTGAGAACATTTTATGGCATTTTGCTAATAAATCATATGAAATTATATTCATGTAAATAAATGGCAAATACGTATTAAAAAAAGTTAGGTTTTTATAGAGAAACTGTTACGCTTGACTTTTCCACTGCAGAAAACTAAAATCAAATAATTAATATTTGATCATATTTTCTTCTTTATAACTTGTGTTTTTCTTTTTTTTTTTAAAGACAATGGCTACATTGAAGGTAAAGAACTTGATGAATTTTTCCGTCACATGATGCAAAGACTTGGTCCACAGGTAAGATTGTATTAAATGAGCCTAATAGCTGTGATACCTGTTGAAACAGTGCATGTAAGGTGACAGTTGAAACTAAAAACTACATCAAACCTTTATAATAAATATTTTGTAATTTACGTTTTGTGTTGTTTTCAGTGAATGCGAAAATCTGTTCTTTTCTGCCATACACAAAAAAATAAAGTGTACATTTAGTTTGGACACATTTATTTTGCTCACAACATTCAAAAAGTACAGCCGAGATAAATTCAAGCTTGAAATGTCTTTGTGTCTGTGTGGGCTGCAGTGGACATGCAGCTGCAGGATGGGTGGGGTTCCCCCATATGGATGTTTGACAACCCAATTAGGGAGCTCTGGGCAATGTCAGAGGAAAAACACTCAATGTGGTTACAAATTAACCCATGAAGAAGAGCTTTTGAGCATGTGCACTAATGGCTCATGGTGTTAACTGAGCAATTCCAAATGCTATTACTGTGAGGGAGATTTCCCAAATATGATGGAAACTCACATGTGTGATCTATACATGGACTCTCATGGATGGGTTGTTTCAAAATGAATAGAACACAAAAACTACACATCACTTTGTCTCTGTTTTATTTTAGTTTTCGGTCTTTAATTTACTAAAAAGTCCTTTTAAATGCACAATTTTCCCTCAGGTTTGCCATGTTTCTAGCCTCCAGGTGAAACAATGTCCATTGCTTTAAAATTCTGCTTATGCAACAGGATGTATGGCAGACTGAGTGTGCCTAATTTACTGTAAGGTTTATTCTGAGGACAAATACAGAAGAGTGGCACCACACTCTATGTGCCCTGCACTGCATGAAGCTATGATTCAGACTTTAGCACCATGGATCAACAGGTTTCTATAGTGACAGTGCAATGAGTGGAGGTTAGAGACGAGAAAATGGAATCTTGGCTAATTAGAAGAACTTCACTAGCTGTAGATCATTTTCTGTTTAGCTGTTGTTCCATATATATTTTTGGATTCAAATGAGAAATCCCAATAAGCACTCTCTGAAAACCATGAAGAGAATATATGTACTATGTTAATTTATTGTCACAAGATCATCCGCTGAGCAACTTTGTCATTCTGTCCAAAGGATTTATGGATTTTAAGAGACTGATTATTTATTGACTTCACTCCAATCTGGTCTCTTAAAGGAGAAAGCCACAGAGGAGCGAATCCAAGAACTGAAGGAGAGATTTATGTCAGCCTATGACGTCACTGCTGATGGAAAACTGCAGATACAGGAGGTACAGCTTGTATTACAAACCCCTGGCTTTGGCCTAGAGCCTCTGAAGGTTTTTTTACTGCTTGATGGTGACCCTTGCTTAACCCCTTGATGCCTTTTGATGCAAATATGCATCAAACCACTTAGGCTCCAAAATCCCTTTAACTTAGCATCTACTTTAAAGCAGAAACGGATATAAATTTTGATGAGTCCTCAGCTTTTAGATGTGTGGAAGACTGCAAGAGCTGCTCACAAGCTTGGCTTTATTGAAATTACTGTTAAAGAATGTGATAAAATGTCATAAAAACCTAAAGCCTGTAGAGATGAGCAAATGTGAAAATCTTACTATTCTTAAAATAAAATTCAAAAAAGAAGTATCTAAAACATGTATTGATCAAATGCCACATACTGATATTTGATTGGAGTTTTGTTAAAGATCCACGCCTGTGAAAATTATGTTTTTAAAATGTTCTTGTAGCATTTTTCTCATGATGTAGACAATACTGTACATGGAAGAAATCAAAATTGAAATTGCATTTTTGAGTATTCAAAAAAAAAGGGGGGGGATGATGGGAAATGAGGGCAGGCTTAATTTGTTCTTACAATAGATCGTCAAAAGATAAATGGAGTGGAACTTTAAGTACTGTCAAGTTTTTAAAACAACAATTTAAAGATGACCAAAAGAGGCAGTGAGGATTTTTTTTTTTTTTCTGATCCTCTTCATCTTGATCGCTATCCTCACATGTTCTTGACAATTTTGTGTTTTCATTAGCAATGATGTTTATTCCAACGTCCGGAGACTACATATGCTGCATTTAATATTTCAAGCAATTTAAGCTAAACTTCATCAAACTTCAATGTATTGGTTTCTCTACCATAAATTGTCACGCTTATCCCAAAACTGTGACTTATTGTTGGAAATAACGTGTTTGTCTTCATCTAAAACAAATGAATACTAAAGCAAAAACATGTACTATATGTTATTTTACTCAAAGAAGTGAAATGTTAGGATCAGGCATAAAGAACTGCAGCGTTACAGATGGGAGGAAACAACAGCTGCTTCATAAACTGAGCTTCAAACAAGTCTAATCTCTAGGAGAAAATCCCAGTTTGAGTAAAAATCTTTCTGCATTTTGCTACTAAAAACCATCATTGTATAAACAAGGCAGATAGTGCTGCTGCAGATGACCACATAACACCATGTATTATTATACCCATGGTCAATGTTGTTTATACCTGCAAGGATAAAAGTTGCACACAAAAATTTTACGTTTTTGTTGGTCTTAACTCAGAAGAATGTGTGTAATCTTTGTCATTATCTTCTTTTAAATCGAAGTGATATTAAAGGTAGGGATGCAACAAACTTCAAAAATTTGTTTCAAATCTTAAAACGTGACGGAACGTCTTTCTATCTCTCACTGTATGAAGTGAAAGCACAGTAGATGGTGCTAAAGGCACACTGGCTTATACTGTGTGAATTATCTAAAATAAAGGACGACCGTATAGGACTGTTACATCGAAACAAAAAGAAGGTTTTGCAGAACATTCCCAAAATGTCTAGTTTAAAACAACTTCATTGACATCATTGTCCATGACTCAATGTTGAATTCTTGAAGTAGTTTTACTGATGAGGTTTTCAGCACCGTTTGGAAATGCAGCAGCAGTGCAAGCAGCCTTCTGTGATCTCTTTATCATGAAAACATCCGAGTATGAACTCACTGCTGTTAGAAAACTGCCGTCTAGTTTTGTTAAAATGTGTTAATTGTCCATCTATGTAGCCTAACATTATTGAACTGAGACATAAAACATAAACCAGGTTTTGCTGGAAATGCAAAGTGTCTCTCCTTCCGTTTTAAGCTTTGAATAATTGTACGTTTTTTCTGACTAAGATACCATCAAAGGAAGTCAGCAATGCCATCAGTGAGCCACAATATCCTGTGTTGCTGCAACTTTAAATGCGACTTGCTTTTACGAGTATTATCACAGCTCTTTCAGAAGAAGCTCAAGCCCTCTTTCAACATTTATTAACATTCAAAATGGAAGTTTCTCCATTATTGCAAAGTAAGTCTGTTTTTATGTGTGCTTTATTAGATTTAATGGAGTTTTTCTTTGTGTTATTTGTGCAGGTCAAATTTTGTGGTACTGTTTTTGTTTGGTTGTTCTCAGTATGTTGATTTATTAATTCAAATTATTTTGTTGTCTGCTATACACATTTGATTTAGAAAAATAGTTACTTTATTAATCACCAGGAAAGCCGCAAAAGCCGTCAACTGACGCATCGCCCTTGTTTGTGCCACTGAGGTGAGCTGGTCGTCCATTTTACCATCTGAATTACTGCAGCACTTTCCAAAGAAAGACCAATAGGATCAATTTAATCTGTTAATGGAAAGCTGAAATTGTTCTAAATGAACAGACATGAGCAAAGTGAACTGGAGAGAAGCCAGAATGAGCTGCTGCGTGGCTACTTCCTCTGTAGATCATTGTGGTGTACAATACAAAGCAGAAGATGTTTGTTTTATTTGTGCAGGTTTTAAATTCTTGTTGTGAAACCTGCAATAGGTTTTAATGTTATCCACCAGAACCACAGGTTGATCCGGTAAATGGAAGATGCATGCTCTTGTTCTGCACAAAAACAGGCATTTTTGAAATCTATTTCTGAAGAATCTGTTTCTAATGAAACTGAAAAAGATGACAAACCAGTTCAGAGTAGAATAAAGAGTTTGTCAAAAGGCTTTTAATATTTTGAAACCAGCTAGGTCTAATTAGACGATGTGGTCATCTTTGCCACCCTCGGGTTTCTCCTCAGACTCTCACGCAGGTTTCTGTCATCACGAAACATCCACATTAAAATTATTCTACCAGCAGCACAGACAGCTTGAGCTCAACTCCAGTGAAAGTCAGCTGATCTGACACATTTCTATTGCATTTCAAAGGACAAAGAGTGATTACACTATTTGTAGCTTGTTCAAATCAACGTCAGCCATCTGCTTTTTCCTCCTCTGAGCAAATCAGTTTTTTCTCACACCTTTGCTCTCCAACCTGTTTTCCAGCTGGCAAACATGATCCTGCCCGAGGAGGAGAACTTTCTGCTCATTTTTCACAGAGAGGCCCCCTTGGACAACAGTGTTGATTTCATGAAGGTAAAGTTGTAATTTAACACAATAAGGATGTGGGGCTTAAGCTCAGTTATGCTTTTATTCTGAAAAGGTAAAAAAAAAAGATAAAAAAGTTAATTTTAGGTGACTGCAATTGTGAAGAGTTTTTTAAATGTATTGCATCAAATAGATCTTATCATGCAAAGGAGCTTAAAAACAGCTTCTCGTGTGGTCATTTGAAGCTGCAGCTCATTGTTTCTTCTACATTTGAATTACGCAAGAATTGAAGCAGTCTGTGATCCCTTTTTTGCACCGTTGAGTTTTCTGAGACCTTTAAGTAATCTTCCAAAGGTTTGCTGATCTTCCATTTGCTTTAGATCTGGAGGAAGTATGACATCGACTGCAGCGGCTACATTTCAGCTCAGGAGCTCAAGGTGAGCAAGAACTTGTCCAAAATTTGCTTAAAACTTGCAGTTAAAATATCTCAAATTATATTCTATTTTTCAATTATTTATTCAAGTCATTGTAGATTTTCTGTACTGTCTTGTTTGTTGTTGAGCTTCACAAAAACTATACTTCAAACTTTTCATTTGTACTTTAATGTTTCTTGCAGTTACCTTTCCTGGTTGCCTTTAATCTGCCATTTTTTTCCCCACAGGCGTTCCTGAAGGACTTGTTTGAGCAGCACCAAAGAGAAGTGTCATCTGACAAGCTGGAGGAGTACACTGATGCCATGGTGAATTCCACACACGAGCTCTTTAATTTAATCTTTCTTCACTATTTGCTGCAAGATCATTCCGTTCAACTTAAAATCCTTTTTAGTTGGTATTTTAAAATAAAACAGCAACAGTTAATGGTTTGTTTGATGGATGAATGGATATTGTTTACTATAAAAGGCTTAAGAATAGCATAGGTATAGGCCCTTTAAGAATCACGTAAGTCGCACCCCTAAAGCTATGCAAAAAAACTACTTGTATTCTAAAACAATATAGGTATTTGAAAGAACTTTTTTTTTTTCAACTTTTTTGAGCCACTTTGACTTTTAAACATCTGATTTTTTAAATTGTCTTCTTAGGCTTTTACTTAGAAAACAATTTAATATACGAAAACATCTATTAATTTTAAAAGGCAAAAACAAACAAACGTTTACTTTGGGTTTGAATTAAACTTCTTAAAGCTATGTGTGTTTGCTTACAGATGAAGATTTTTGACAAAAACAGGGATGGTCGTTTGGATCTTAATGATTTGGCCAGGTAATTATGTTTCCCCCCCTAAATTAATTTTTCTTTTGTTTGATTTTCCTGGGGTTACTGTTTTTGTTTCTTTTGTTGGGGGATATATCTTTTTTTTTTTTTTTTTTTTTTTATACGTATAATTGCTCGTAAAACATTGCTTTATCACAAAGGGTCTTGGCCCTCGAGGACAATTTCCTACTTCAGTTCCATTTGGATGTAAGTAATGTTACTTGTGTCTCTGTTGTACTTATTAAAACACTGATAGTTGATCATTAATTGCTGTTGTTGTTTTTTTCCCTATATAACTCACTTTAAGCTAATTTTCTTCTTTTGTATTCCAAGGCCAGCAGTAAAGAGGAGCGAAAGAGAGACTTTGAGAAAATCTTTGACCACTATGATGTGGTAAGGCCTAGATTTGTGCTTTAGTGCAAAATTTGCAGACATGAGGTTAAAATCCATTTTTATTGTCAAATTAGTTTAAATAAGAAATTACATTTAATAAGTCCCTACGTTGAAAACAGTCATAATGCAAATATCCCTGTGGATGATTTCCTAATAAAGTATTTCAAAGATAAGTGGCTTTTCTATCTTCTGCCCATGCAGTTTAAGTGAGTCCTTAAACATGTTTTCTGCAAGAGAACATGGTTGTAAAATTAGCAGAGTATAATGTGATGCCTGTGTTTGTCAGCCGTTTGGCCTGTAAAGATCCATTTATCATTTGTTAATGTTGTTTTATCCACATTAATCAACCTCATCTAAAATTGTCTTTCTGGAGGAGGGATTTCCCCAGAACTGACACTTTTACTTACCTCAATGCATTAAGTAAATTAAGTAAATTATTTTGATAAATTCTTTTTTTTTTCCCGTTATGGTTCAGAGTAAAACTGGAGCTCTGGAGGGTCCAGAGGTGGACGGCTTTGTTAAGGACATGATGGAGCTGGTCAGGGTAAGATTTTGCCCGGTTAGAAAATCCTTAAACGAATTGATCCAATAAAATTTCTGTCATTTGCTCGTTGATATTTTATATTATCCATTTATATTTATCAAAATATAAAAAAGTTTAATTCTAATGATTAAAAATCTGCTTGGTGCACTTTCAGCTCTGCTGGGTCATTTTGAACTTGGCCACGCAGTTTGAAATCTACAATAATTCATCATGCTGCCCTCTTATTAGTGTTTTAAGTCTTTTAGCTGCAAAAACAGTTTTGCTTTTGGATAAAAAAATAGAACAATTATTACATTGCAACATTACTTTTACTGTGTTTTGGTAATCAGTCGTCAAACACTTACAAATGGTTTTATTGTCATTTAACGTTCTGTTGCAAAAACACAGTCCTCCATCAAACACAAACGAGCATTTACCACTTTAACCAAAAGTTATCAAGCGTTTTTATTCTTTTATGAAATGAAAAGGTTTGTGCACAAAAGCTAAACTACTTCAAATGTCTTTTTCTCCTCTGCAGCCCAGCCTCTCAGGTCCTGACTTGGACAAGCTGCGCGTGGTTCTGTTGCATCACTGTGACGTCAACAAAGATGGAAAAATCCAGAAAAGCGAGCTTGCTCTGTGTTTGGGAGTCAAGTCATAGCCTCAGTCGAATGTCCTGTTAATAAACGACAACTTTGTGCATGTGAAGTGGTCTATGGTAAAGTTCTGTGATTACCTATGGGTTTGTCTGACTGCTGAGTCAGTTTGGTGTGTGAGGATGACACCAGAAACATTAATCAGTCTGTGAGTAGTTTCTGAAAGCAATTTAACCACCAAGTTTGTTATAAGCATGTTGGCTTGAACTGACATTTATATTCTTCTGCCTGAAAAGCTTCAACGGGATGTTACATGTGCTCCAGTGAAAGTGTTTTGAATTTAATAAAGGAAGAAACTATGCTGAAAGTGTTTTTGTCATTAATCTCTTATCATCCATGAGCTGAGGCTTAAGATGCTAACCTAATTAAAAAAAAAAAAAGTTCTGCCTTTTGGCCAGAGGTTTTAAGATAAAGAATCTAAAAACAAATACCGTTGGACACTGGACAGTAATCTTGATTATTCTACCAATGCTCACGCTGTATGGGAGTTGTTAAAAAATCATAAAAACACCAACTATGTTGTGAGTGAGGTTTGTAGAAGTGACGAGTAAATGTAGTCATTGTTACCTCTGACTTGCAGCCATGCAGACATTTAAAGAAGAAGTCTTGTTCTGCAGGGTTTTTTTTGTTTTGTTTTTTTTTTTAATAGAAAATCAAAATGATTTTAAATGTCTAGGTTAGGGGTGTGAATTTTTTTTCTGTTGCTAAACAGATTTAGGCCTGTAAAACAATGACTGGGCATAGTTGTAGAAAAATACTCTTGAATGTTTAACCTTTATGTATGATGAAAAACTCCATGTTGACATGTGTATTGTTATGAGCACTATATGTGAATAGGGAACTTTGTAAAAAAAAATGCATGCATGCAAATTATGATCAACAAGGTTTGTACCGTGGCCCTGAAGGGCAAATTACATCCACGAATCAACGCAATAACATTTTAAACATCACAGTGACAATTATAAAAGCAAAACAATCCAGGATCGCTTCATGATGAATGATGAAAATGATGAAAAAATATCATCATCCAATCAGCAATGCCCCATAGTACCTGCCTTATTATTACGTTTGGCTTTTAAACATGTCCTTTTGATTTCTTGAAATAACTTTTTTTTTTTTTTTTAGAAATGTTAGACTGGAATTTTGTTTGAATTTCTAAAATGTAATAATATATCTATATCTATACATATATATATATATATATATATATATATGTACATACATACATGTGTGGGATTTGTACTCCAGGGCCACCGTAGATTTGAGTTTATAGATTTATAGATTAGGTCAGAAAATATGCCGCAAGGTTAAAATTTTTGACATGATTATCAGATTAGACAGATTATTACTTGCTTTGCAACAGGTTTTACATGCAAGATAAAAAGGTGATACAGCAGAAAATACTCTAGCTTTAACTCACTGCCCCGCAGTGCATCATGCACAATCAAACACTTAATAACCTAGGCATATCTTGGATTTAAAAGCTGAATTGGGGGATCGTTTGATTTGCTAGACCTCTGTGTTTGTGTCAGTTTTTGTGAGTTAATTCTTATCCACGTTGCAGAGGAGAGAGCTGGTAAAGTTGCTTCTCCACAATTGATTGCAACTTTGGTCCATCTGTACAACAAGCTGGCACAGCCAGTTTACCAGAGAGAAGCCAATGCAAATATCTGTAAAAATAAAAAGCCAGGTGAATAGAAATCCCTTTGGTCATTAAAATTAAACCTTTTATTGGAGCCATAAAAGCTTTACTGTTTCTCAGAAGACCTAATTGGCCTTGAAATGACCACAAAAACTGTTTGCACTGATATCTTTGTGTGCTCATTGAAAATAGAGACACCATTAAAATAAAATACTTAAAATGTTTCATTGTAGACTCAGTTTTGTGTGTGTGTGTGTGTGTGTGTAGAGTTAAGCACTTACAGTTGTGTTTGTACTGTATGTGAACGAGCAGCTGCTGCAAAACAAACAGTTCCCTACATGACAGCCTGGTTTTTGACACAGACAGTCTGCCGTGTCCTGCAGAGTTTGACTATGTCACTGCTGTTTCCTGCATGGCTTCCACTTTAATAACAAGACATCATATGGGTTTTAGTCTTTACTTCAGCTTTTTCACGTGTTCTTAAATACCACTTGATTATCTAAAAAAGCTGCTTTTTTTATAGAAACCCCTTGATGAAAGCAGCATAATCTAGAATATAATGGGTTTTTTTCATCTGTCTTTGTCATGGTCAGTCTTTACATTTGTTGCCATTTAAAGTAGAGATTAAATTTGGCTCAAAATGAAGCAGCTTTAGACTGTCCTCTCTCTAATCGTCTAAAGAGGTTATCAGCCAGTTAAGAAAGACTTAATCCTGAGTAACGGCCCACTTGAATCCATTTAGTGATGCTCAAATGTGTCACATTAAAGATTTCATTTGGGGTCAGCTTTCTGCTATTTTATAGTCTTTTGCACAGTATAATGTAAGTGGAGACACAAGTGATTCAGAAACAAACTGTTTCAGTCCTGCTATGTACATCTATGATAAACCACCTTCAGCTATGCTGCTGACAAATTGCCCTTCCTGTCACTGTGGGAGGAAACTCCATTGTTTAACGCTGTTATTGATGACACACAATACCTTTGTCTGCATTGGCAGACTCTTTCTTTTTAAGCAACTCTTGGTTTTGCAATGATGCTGTATGATGAACAGAAAACCAACTAATAATCCTATAAAAAGACAAAAAAAACACCCTTCCACTCTGCTTAAAAGGCAAATCTCAGATGTCCTGAACAGAACATGAAGTGAGATGGGAGGATGGAGCTGAAGAAAGAGCAGAAGGAAAATCAAACCAAAACTATTTCATTTGACTTTGGATCAAAACAGGGAAGCAGAAGTTGAGCATACAGAAAACTTCTGCAAAACAGGCAAACTAAAAGGTAGTAACTCTTGGTGACTTCATCAGAGCTGTGAAGCTGCATGTGATGTGAGCTCCCACTGCAGCAAAAAAAGGTTTTTCTGGTGATTGGTGGTTGGTCACATCCTTTAGTCAGGAACAGTGATGGTAGAAGGCCAAACTGGGGCAAACAGAGACTCATGGATGTGAAAATTCAGTAAATAAAAAAACAAGGTAAAGTGAAAGCCAAATCTTGGCAAACTAAACTGGAATTCTTTAGCAGAAATCAGCAATGATGCTTTAGAAAGTCAGCTAAAAAACTAGGGAACTTAAAGAGAAAAAAAAACTATATACTAAACACAAACTGAACTTTATAAAAGAATCAGAACCCTAAGAGTAAAAAACAAGAAAACTAATTTAAAAAAAGACAAATTCAGATCTTCATAACATTTGAGGTCTAAATTGGAAATGAATCATTTGAAAGTTAAAGACTTAAACTTTTAGCCCCAATAGCCTGCAAATAATGAGAGAGAATGCCACTTTCAGGGTCAACATTTGGATGTAAATGAAGTTGTGGATAAAATGTGGAGCTAATAGGGAGAGAGAGTACAAGTACTAGGATCCATAAAATATTTTTAAATATTGTACAATACTGACAACCAGTGGCCAGTCTGTGATACTGCAGCCCCCCCAGTAAAATACACAAAACAACAAACTGACTAGAATACTATAAAAAAAAAAAAAAAATGCCATCATCATATTTTTTCTCTTTAAGATATATATTTTAATACTTTCTTACTATGGGAATTTCTGTAACAATAACCTTTCTCAAAAATTGTAATAATAAAAGTTTAGGTGCTGACGGCAGTTGGTCAATAACATGCTTTTCCTGTATCAATCAGTAAAGTTGAACTGAGCTGGCGATATGCAATATTTGTTTAAATAATCATTTAGCTCTTTGATTATGATGCTTACAGCTGTAAAATGTTTAATGTACTATATATGACAAAATGGATTCCATTGACATTCCAATTCTTTTACGTCTCCTCGCCCTTTTTCTCCTTTTCAAGACGTTTGCAAAGAGCAAACATCATATAAACTGCTATACAAACGTCAGCTCAAAAAAGTGTGTTTACGCCTTTGGGCATCTTTGAAGTTACATTTCTGCCTCTCTCTTAGGGGATCCCAGACTGACGCAAATGCTAAAGCTAGTTCACACTACCAACAGTTTGAGCTGTAAATATAAATCGACATATATGGGTGTGTGTGTAGGATTTCTGGTTGCTATGGATTCAGCTGAGCAACTTGACAGTGTAGAAGTTTGGTTAAACGAAAGTTGGCCAAAGGAACAGCAAGGCCTTTGAAACACAAATTACAAACTAACTCATCTTAAATAAGAATAACAACAGAAAACACCCACTTTTCACTTTAACATTTGTGTTTTATTTTAAGTCTTCATGCAGCAGGAGCAAAATGCTTTCATAAACTTGAAAACCTTCATTCTACTACTTGAAGGACAAGTACTTTATTTTTGTTACCTGTACAGAAGCAGATCAATGCAGAAAAAGTGAGAGTAAAGAGACAAGGCTCTCCGCTGATGCGGACAGGTTTTTTTTTTAGCAGAATACCTGTAAAGACAACTTGGTGTATCACTCAGCATTCAAACCAGTTGTAAACTGTGAAAGGATTTTTTTCCCCTTTGTTTAAAAAGCCTTGGGTAAATGAAGCAAGAGCAAAATCTCAGCTTCTGTCCCTTTAGTTCAACACTGAGCTATTTTCTGTGGCCAACTGCATTTGCTGCTCAAAGTTATTTCTTATTTATTATTATTTTAATGCATATAGTTTAGATTTAGTTGTGCATGCATTATATCTATCATATCTTTTTTAGTCTGACCTCCCTGGAATTGTTATGTTTTTTGGTTCTATGTGCTAAAAATAAACTGTATAAAGGTGTCTGTAAATGAAACTCTTTATAGATCAAGTTTTTTTTTTTCCCGGTTCTCCCCCAGATGGCAGCCACGTGTTCAGATCTTCATCCAAGACCAAGTTCAAACAAACATCTGTGCAGAATGATGCCAGGTAGCAATTTGCTGCAAACAACTGAGTAAAATGGCATTTGAGGGGACATCACTGAGAGACACCTCACCCTATAAAACGCAAACTAAAGACCCTCAGTCAAATCTTATTTATTACTTTTTAACATACACGTCATATTTTAGAAACGATATACTACTGAACACATATTTTCCTTTTCTTCACCTTTTGGCATATCCCCTCAGGAGTCGTCACAGCTTTAACTGATCCACACATTTGGTTTGGTAGAGAGTTTTACGCCACACAACCCTGTATTGTATCCGGGCTGGGGACCGGCACAGGGAAACCCTGACTTCAGCTTGCGGATTTATAGTTAGACACTAGACAGTCGTCTGAAGGGTCTTATCTAGGGACCCACACTGGATAAGGCTCATCGCGCCCCCTGGGAAACTAACCCTGGTTTCCCATGCGCCAGTCCTGTACGCAGTCAGCAGATGCAGCTGCTGTTAGCATACTCAGAAAAAGCATTCATCTGGAACTTTTAACAAGGAGTTGTTTAAGTCCAACAGTGACACAAGTAAAACTAGATTATAATGTTTCTTTACTATTATTACAAGTTCCCACTGTGAGAATCAAACTAAAACTTGATTTGGTCAGATGACACACTTTTTTTGTGAGGATTCTAATCTTTAGTTTGGTTGTCCATTTGTGTCCAGTTCTTGGTTTTGGTCATATTTTGAGTTGTTTCCCTATCAGTCACGCCATGTTCATGTTGATCATCCACAGTTGTTCTCATTTCTGTCAATTACCCTCAGCGCATTTAAGTGTCTGGTTGGTCAGTTTTACTTCGTCAGGTCATCTACTCTCTTCTGTTTGCCGTTCCTCCTCCTCCTCCTCCTCCTATGGGTTTGTCATGTTTCAGTTTATTTGTTAAATGTTTTGGTTTCTCTCACCGAGACAAGTCTCCTGCATTTTGAGCCCTACATCACCAACTCCTGACACTTTTGAAAGCAAATTTCTCCATCATAGCCTGATGATCCCAAATGAGTTGTTTAAGAAATTGTCTGTGCTCCATTTGAGAAATAAAAACATCACAACCTAGAATGAATTCCAGGCTTCTTTAATATTGTTTTTTTTTGTTGTTTTTTTAATAAAAACAAAGCATATGGCAGTTCTATTTAAGGTTTCACAAAACAGAAACTTTTGACATAATAAAATGCATCCGTTTTTTTCCTTTTGACCCATTTTGTTAGTTTAAAGCTCCCCGGTGTGCCATCTGCTGCCGCCCACCACAAAAGACAGCTGTTCCTGCCTCAGTGATGCACAGTACTATACAATAAATGAGCCTGTGAAAGATGTGCAGTGACCTCACAAGCTGTGATTTCCACTGCCTGCCTGTTGAAAGCAAAGTGAGAGATGGCCACTCAGCTTTATGTGTAGGAGAATCCATTTTAAACAATGACTGAGACATAGAAGACAGAAAGAAGGAATGCTGAAATTAAAAAGAACACTGTTTTAGTTTATGTCAGACTGGGATTTATTCCACTACTTTCCTTACAATAGTTGGACTCAATGGTCTGTAATAGACTTATGACCTCCCAAGAATACTGTAATGAACTCTGGGGGGTTGGTGTAGTGCAGGAAAACCATTAATGCACAGTGACAACATCCAAACTCCAACCAGAAAAACCCCGAACAGGTTCTTTAATGGGTGGTTGAAATACGGCACATTGTGCAAAATCAAGAATAAAGAAAGTTGCTTCTAGTATTGAAGTCAAGAGACGAGTGCCTCATCAAGCAGGAGCGGTTGCTCAAACAGAAAAGAATAGTTTGATCTGGAAGTGGCAGGTTTTTTTTGTCAAATTAGTGCTTGCAAATACATTTCCTTACATTTCTTTCCGGATTTGTGAGGATGACCTCCAAAGATACCGAGCTGATGGTAAGACTGTGCCATACAAGATGCAGGAACAGAATGAAAATCCAGGACATAGGTCTCAGAGAAACTGAGTGGAAGATGTTTTCCTATCTTCCAGGCAGGTATGCCTGATCACACTGTCCTTTCATCTGGAACTGTCTGTCATCAGAAAAGACAAAGGAAAAAAAAACAATGTGTTAGAGAATGGTGGAGTTCAGAGATATCTTCCCCAGGGCTCCAGTACCCGGGCATAGGCTTTCCCACTGAGGAGTGTGATTCCCTGGTAGTTGGAACATACCCGGTCCCCATTTTTGATAAGGGAAACCACCTCCCCTGTCTGCCAGTCCGCTGGTAATATAAAACAAGCAAATTAATTTCATTCTTAATTTACAAGTCAATTTTAGAAATTTTTCTCTATTTTAAGTTAAGAAAAGTTCAAACAAAAACATGCAGTTCAGGAGAAATAAACTAAATTAAGTGAAAAGTTATATAAGATGTGAAAAAGTACAACACAAAAAAGGGAGGACAAAGATAAAATCAAGTAGATACTAAACACAAACTGCTGACTACAAATGTTTGACTTTTGGGTGAAATGTTCCTGAACCTCCTAGATAAAACCATCCACTAATGTGGCTCTTTACTTTTGGGAGCCACAGATCACGGGCCACTGTGGTTTTATACCCACATGTATCCACATTCACTTTCACAGGTTTATCTGCTCTCAATGCACAGAAATATTTCACAGATACCGTGAATGTGCGTATGCAGACTTCCTACTTAATTCTTAAAAGGTTCACCACACTGCTCCATAAGCTGTTACTTGTGAAATAGGATTGCACATTCTAAATAACTATTTGCTTTTGAAGGTTTCCATAGTAACAGCTTAACCATAATAAGGTTTTTTAGTGGAATATTTTTTTAAAAGTGTGCCCTTTTTTGAAGTCGTTCAACTGAAAAATCACTGCATTATTCCTCTTAAAATGCAACTAATAGTTTCAAATAGAAGAAACCTTTCTAATAAAGGAGCTGATGGAAAGATGGGAATGAATGTGTTGTTTTGATAGCAATATTTGTTGAAGTTCAAGCTCCAGGTAAAAAAATTTCCAAAGTATTTTCTCTGTTAAACAGCGAATCAGATAGAAAGTGCCATCATAGAAGAGGTAGAATTTCACACAGACAAAACAAATATCCTGTGAAGTTTGACATTCTTCCTCTTTCTGCAGCTGTTTGAAAAGCACTGCATCAAGATTTTTGGCAGCACTTCCTACCATTCAGGGTCAATCCAAGATGTCTGCACTTAGATAACATCTCACTCTTCTTTTTCTGGACATTGCAGTGATTGCAGTGCCTTAATCTTTCTAAAGAGGTGTTGAATACGGTGGCTCTAAAGTACATATCACTCCAACAAATCACTCAGTGCAAAAACATATTAAAGATCACAGCGAAAATTTAAAAAAGAAAAAAAAAACAGCATTACATTTTAGAAATCACAATAAAAATCCAGGAACCAATACACAATTTTAAAAAAATGTTGAACTAAATAAAATAAAATGGTTTGGAAAGCAAAAGCCATTTCCAGAAAACAAAATGAAATGTTATAAATACAATAAGAACGCGGGAAAAGTACATTGCATACTATGGAACATCACTGATTGGATGATGAGGTTTGTCATTTGTCAGGTTGAAAATTACTTGTCATGAAGGGTTACTGGATATGCTCTATGCTAACAGACAGATGATTTTCTGCTATGTTAAAATTACCTGAGGAAAAAAAATAGATTATAACTGCGGAACGAGCTGTCTTTAGAAACTATTACTTTCAGTAAAGATGGGAAAAAGACTGGAGCATGATCCAGGCATTTCAACGGCAATTTAAAGGTAAAGAAGATCTAAGGTGTTGCTCGAGGATAAACCTCAAAGGGCACAAAAAATTAGAATTTATTTCAACTTTAACCGCAGTGTAAAGTCTCTAAAAGTAATGTTGGAGAACACTGCAAAACAATTGGATAGTTATTCAATATAAGAACAAAGAAAACAATACAATATTATCTAAGAAGATTCCCAACAAAGAACACTTTTTTGTGATAAGTTACGCTTAAGATTGTGATATTTTATAAAAGAAGTATATTTTTCCCGAGTCCCTAGTTGACATCAATCCGAACAGCTCTGACAAATACAAAAATCTTCTCTTCAAAGTCAGAAACATTCTGCATAAATCCACTCATTTTTCTTTACATGGTTAATTAGATTAATTAAGTCAGTCTGTTTGGGGCCTTTCAAACCCAACTTCAAACACACTGAACACAAAAAATACTCGCAGCATTTAAGTGGGTGCTCAGGGAGCTGAGCAGAGTCAAGAACGTCAGACATCACAAGTTTCATTTTACTTTTGTTGTTCTTATTCAACTAAATTAGAACAAAAATGTTAACAGACCTGTAAATGAATCCCGGTAATATGAAAAAATCTAAAAGGTTTGTAAGAATGGCATGCATCTGTGCGTAGTTTCCTTCATCTACAGCTAATGTGAGCATCAATTGCCTGTCTGCTGAGAAAAAGGTGTTGATCTATTTTTCATTTGAACAAAACTCATACATTTTTAAGTTACTTTTGAACATTAATATCTCTATTCATTAAGTAATTCATGATGCACAAAAAAGCTTGTGCATCCTAATAGACTTTAATATTCTGCAGACACTTTTGTCTGCCTACATTTGGTAGATTTATGATTTTAACCAACCTGATTTGATGTTTAAAGGTTTTCTAGTCATGTTCTGTGTACAGTGTCTCTTTTTTGTCTGGGATTGAACAAGGGCTGTAGAATGTGTTAAACTGATCATACAAAGTAATATTACGAGATTAAACTAGTACATTTAGAAGAAAAAACTCCTACATTTACGACTTTTTTATGGTAAATTTATAAGATTAGGAGCATAGAATAAAAAGTAACATTACGAGATGAAAGTATTAGTGAACATACAGTCCAGCAAGTGAATGCCGTGTGCAGCAGAAGATCAACTTCTTGTCCACTCAGTTTGATCAAACTGTCTTGGAGTTCAAATGTTTGGAAGCTCCTTCGATTGATTTAAGGTTTATTAATGTTTTATTCATTGATGGGTGATGTTTCCAATTGAAGAGGCCCAGTTTTTGGCATATTTTTTTCAATGTTCTTATGTTCTGAAAAATTGGATTTTCAGTCACCAAAAGGTTCAAAATGTCTTTGTTTCTGAAACCTATCGGGAAAGAAAGCTTTACAAAATGTTCCACATCTTTCATCTTCAAGCACAGCTCCAATACACAGAAAACAATTACGCTTTTTCTCGTGATTTCTTTTAAGAAGTTTTTCTCCTAAATGACTTTAAAGTAATACATTTACAACTTTAAAACACGTAGATTTCCAGGAAAAAGTCCTACATTTAACCTCTGACTTTTAAAGTCGTAAATATACGACTTTGTTTTTTGTAATTTAACAGTTACAGCTTTTTTCTTGTAAATTTATGACTTTAAAGTTATTATTAAAAAAATCTTTTTGTTTGTAAACTGGCCCTAATACTCCATTGTATAATTAGACATTCTTTGTAAACAAATTATAATGGATAGGTGTTTGGGCTGTCCAAGAAAAATAAGTCATTTAAAATATATTGTTATTAGGCTCCTTTTAGCAGTCAATTTGTCAATTGGAATAGAAGTTAATGAAAACTGACAAGTAAAACAACAACAAAAACTTTATACAATGTTTAATTGATTAGGTTTTATTAATTAGAAGTTGTAGTTTGCAGTATAACTCATTAGACCTTGTAAACAATAAATATAATTCATGAATATCATGAAAGCCCTATAAAAGACTTTATTGTGCATTAAAAACTTTACATCTGCATTTATAATTTTGCCGGGTCCACCTGAAGTTCCTTTAGCTTAATCCCAAGACTGAAATGAAAGTTTAAACCTTCCACATCTTTTCAGTTTCTCTCCCAATGTGACCAAACACTTTTGCTTAGACAACAATAAAACATCACTTTAACCAGATGTGTCCGCAGCAGTCTGCCACCAATGCATACACACACTCACAGTGTTTTGGATCACAGATGGCCCAAAGTTTCCACTGTGCAGCTATTTAAAGAAAAAGAAACAAGTCTGCAGGGAATTAAACGGGTTTTCCATTGTGACCTCCCAGGTAGAATTTAGTCAGGCAGGTCAAAGAGGGTAAAGAAGGGAGTTCAGCAGGATGCATGTAATGAAAACAGCAGCAGAAGGAATCTTCAAACACAGAGTCCGGGCTTGAGAGGAACAAAGTCATGTTTGAGGAAAAAAATATGAAATAGAACCGAAATTCTGCCTGATGCGGCGGATGCTTGTCATGGTCATGGTAGGCTCTTTGAAAAGATTTTGCAATGAAATGTGACTTTGGGCATCATCAATCTTTTACAACATTCCTTCTGTTTGGTTGTCAAGGTGCCAGTGGTAAAGCTTGCCCATATATAAGGTCTCCACCTCACAGGCTGCAAGTTAGAATGACAAAGAGAGAACATCCTTCTGCTGAGAGGAGCCTAGAACCACAAACCCAATCCAGCTCTAGTTTACTTAACTGCAGATAGCATAGCATATTTCAGGTGCTACAGATTTTTAATTGTGTTGCACAGCAAGAAGATGGAACATTGGTTGCACAGAGCTGTACTTCTTGTCTTTGTAGTAGTACAGGTAAGCCTTAAAGTTCCTGTAAAACTGTTTCACACATTTATCTGCTGTCATTATCTGCTCTATAATTTCTTAAATTCCTGTTTTATGTTTTTTATACATGATTGTAACATAATCCCTCTTGTGCTTAGACTTGAAGTCACCGTAAGCTTCTTGTTTTCTCCCAGGTTTCCACTCTGGCCTGGTCCCAGGCGTGTCCACGGAGATGCCAGTGCCCTGAAGAACCCCCCATGTGTCCTCCAGGCGTGCCTCTGATCTTGGACGACTGTGCCTGCTGTCTGGTTTGCGCCACTCAAATGGGACAGGTCTGCTCTGAGATGAAACCCTGCGACACACGGAAAGGACTGCAGTGTGACTACACTGTTAACATTCACAAAAGAACTGGTGTCTGTGCTGGTGAGTTGACAGCGCCTGGAGCCTCATCTTCTTAATGTTTGTGACTACTTTCTCAGAGTAATGCCTTTTTTTGTGCTGGGTTTCTTCCCTTCAGTTAATGCAGGTAATGCCTGTGTTTTGGATGGTTCTGTGTATCGACACGGACAGACCTTCTTCCCTAGCTGTAAATACCAGTGCATGTGCCTTGACGGGCAGATTGCTTGTGTGCCACGATGCAACCTGGACGTCATGCTGCCCGGTCCAGACTGCCCCCTGCCGCGCAGGGTCCTTGTACCTGGAGAGTGTTGTGAAAAGTGGGTGTGTGGCTCGCGGGCAGAGTCCAGCGCACTGGGTGGCCTGGCCATGGCAGGTGAGTGACTGTATTCTCCATGCTCTCCTTCATCCTTGATGTTGGAGTCACCACAGCATAGGACAATCATGGAAGGTCAAGAAAACATGGAGGACTTTAACAATCTGCAAAAGATGAATCTTAAGAAAGTAAAAAGACCCTTGTCATATTTTCTGTTTTGCAAGAGAAATATCAAATATCAAAATAATCTTTGTTAAAGATAATATGTCTTAGTGACTGTAATTTTTCCTTCAAATAGACTGTTTTTCTTATGCTGTTGGGAGATTTTTTTGCTTTCTTAAAGAAAATTTACCAATGGGGGAAGAATTTTTTACTTATTTCTAAGGGGTCTATTTTTGCAGTGTACAAAGGAGTTGCATGAAGTTTTGGGTTAAAGTGCGTAAATTTTAGGAGCTTTTTTTTCATCTATTCTTCTGCATATGCATTCAGCCTTTCGTCAAGAAGAAACCGTGAGCTTTAATGGCTGGGACCCCAGTCTCAACTGCATTGAGCAGACCACAGAGTGGGGGGCATGCTCTGAGACGTGTGGCATGGGGGTGTCCACCAGGGTTACAAACAAGAACGATCAGTGTGAGATGGTGAAGCAGAGTCGGCTGTGTATGGTCCGACCCTGCGATGGCCTGCAGGAACAGCTGACACAACTTCCACCAGCGGTAATCCTCTCAGAGCAAAAATCTGCATCCCCTCTGCTTACGTACATATTTTATGACCACTTCAGCCATTATTCTGAATAATAATTACATGACTGTGTCTTCCTTACCAGCAAAGGGGTGCAAGGTGCCAGAGGATTGTGAGGAGTGACAAAGCCATTCATCTGACTTATAAGAACTGCACAAGCGTGCAGGCCTACAAGCCTCGCTTCTGTGGTTTCTGCTCTGACGGCCGCTGCTGTACCCCCCACAGAACCAAAACCACACTGGTGGAGTTCCAGTGTGCTGAAGGGAAAACCACCAGGAGGCCAGTCATGGCGATCCTGACGTGTGTCTGCCACAGCCACTGTCCCAGAGACGATGCAGCGTGGCAGCCGTCAGAGGCTGGTCACATTGGAGTCAAACTGTGGGCGTAGGGTATTATATTAATAATGACAAAAACAGCAGATGATGACTGCAAATTATTGGGTTTCTCTAAAATCTTTCAATTTTATTTAAAAAAATTCTAATCAATACAGAAGCCTAAAATTTGCAGCACACATACAGCTGATTACAGTATCTTTATGTTCATGAAAGTACTTGGTTGAATAAAATCTGTATCCTTCGTTGAGCTGTAGCTCGTACAGAACTTAATCTCTCCTGGAGAAAGATTTAACTGAAAGATCCTGTGATCAAACTATTGTCATGTTTTAGCATTGTTGAGTCCAACTCAAGCACTTAAACGGGGTCCCAAATGCAGCTGCAACTGGTTCGCAAGTTCTGGATGTTATTTTAAGACAACTTCTGTTAAAGAAGCTAAAGTAAATAAAAAAAAAAAAAACAGAAAAAAACTAAATGCTTTTCTTAAGTTTCACCATGAAATAGCAGGTTTCTGCCATGCAACAGCATCAATACAGTCAAATTAGATAAAAGTGTAATTTATTACTGTAAAACTAAAATGGCCAAATACTAAGGTTGGCAAAAAGAAGTTCTGACTCATCGAAATAAAGTTCCAGCACCCTTAAATTTTAATCTGTAATCACATACATAATAGTTGTATTTTTTTAAAGGGACATTGCTTCTCTTTTAATATTCAAAGTACTGAGTATGACAACTGTGTTTGAAATGATAGCTTTTCTGACAAATTGTGTATGAAATACACTGCTTTCTATGGGGAAATGGCTTGCATTGTGTGTTGTAAATATTGTCTACTCTCATCATACTTGAGTTTGCTGTTCTTTGTGTTTTGTAGTGTGTATTTCTGTAATTCATGAGTTTGCAATAAAGTAGCATTTTTTATGATAACATGTTCTTTAAAATAATGCACAAAGGAACATATTTGGCATTTTTGAATCTTGCAGAAAAGTTGCAGCAGTTTGCATGCAATAACCTGAAGAAAGATTTTGAGAATAAGAAATAACACGCAGCTAAAAGAGAGGAAACTGAAGCTCAGTGTTTCTCACTGTCGATGGCTGATGTGCTTCTCATTTTTATATGAGATTTTGTAAATATAAAACCCATTCAGGTGAACATAGGAGAATCAAATAATGCTTTTTACTCTCAGACAGTTTACGTGCCAAAATTCTTTACCTATATAATAACATGCCCTTCCAAACATCTGCTTTGGAGATGTGCCTCTTCATGAGAATTCCCTTTTAAGCAGGTTTTTACAGGATTTCCATCACAAAAGTTACCAGTGGCTCTAAATCCTGCTGACAGAGTGAGCTGACCCCTTTACCAGAACCCCAATGTGAAAGGTCACAGTGGAAAATCCTCGCATTATCAGGGGGTTGGCAGATTGTTTTTACAACTTTGTTTCTTTGAGAGACTTGAGAAGCTGAATATTTTAATCAGCTTCTAACAAAAAAAAAAGATATATATATATATTTTTTTGTTTCATTAACTTCAGATTTTATTTGTTTAATTTATTTATGATTATTGAAATTGAGATCCTTTTTTAATCAGAACAGGCAATGATTTAATTTAATAACTAGTAATCTGGATTTAAAGTTTTCCAAAAAGGAAGTATGGAAGACCCACAATGGTCAGAATTCTTTTCTGGATTTTTTGAGACACAAAAAACTTTTTAAGCTCTAATTAAAAGGATTTTCTTTTAAAAGGAAAGTTATGCGCAGCTTTATTTGTTAAACTAAATGATTTTCATCTCAACAATGATCATAGATTTTATTTATTTATTTTTTTACTTCATTCACATTCACGGCTGATTCTGCAAATAAAAGTCATCTTAACTTTTGATTTAAGTTTTTTTCTTTTTTATATTCATAAGGAAACAACAAGTGTCTATAAAGACTTACAGTAAAACACTAGATTCAGAATGAAGGCTTCTTGGATGAATACAGTGCTCCCTCTAGTGGTTCATTGTCACCACATTGAGTGACATTGGAAGGAAAAGAACTTTATATTCTGTCTGAAAATTTTTTCTCAGTATTTTGATTTAAATTAAATTAAATAAATCTGAGAAAAAAGAAGTTTAGAGTTATTTGAATTGGTTTAGACTAAAACCTGCTCCTTCATTCAGAAACTTTTCAGGCTGAGTCTGCTGGAGGATTCCTTAAAACATTTCTAGTATCAAAACATTCAGCTGTTTCAGGATTCCTGCTTGTCTTTTTAAGGTTAATGTTGCTTTTTTAATTAGCATGAGATTCAGCGATGTGTTTGAGTTTCTTTTTTATCCTGGATTGTTTTTGCTGGTTACTTCTCACACACTGTTGTGGGAAACCCTGCGGTAAGTAAGTTAAGTGGTCAGACCAGGGCGTCACGTTTGACATTTTCTGTGCTGCTGCGTAAACATTAGCTGGAGGCTTATTTATTTTTATTTTTTCTCAAACCATCTGTTGAGCCCTGATAGTGACACAGATGCTAACTAAAATATGGAAACTTTCACAGCTCTGGAAAATGGCTGTTTCTCATTGTTTTTCAACATTTACAGGCTGAGGCTGATTATTACAAATTAAAAGGAAGAAAATGTAGTTCCATTTAGTACATTTCAAGTACTTACTGTCATTTTTTTTTCTTGTCACTTTTTCTTCAACTCTATCCTTGTCTGCTGAGAAATATATTCCCTATGCTGAGATGAAGGCAAATGCTGTGTTTCTTAGATTTTGTGAAAAAAAAAAACTCTTGATAAACATAACCTCATAAAAAGCTCAATTTTAAAAGCCCTATAAAGATCTTCAGATCAGGTTTTCCTTAAACTTTAATCCTCTTTTCACTTAGTTGCCTGCTTTTCTACCCAGTCTCAGTTCTCCTGACAACATTTTCCTCTGAATGGCTGCTATAATAGCCTGTTTTGTGTAAAGGAGTGGCATTCCTTTGGGAAATCTCCACTATCTGGTTGTGTTTCCTGCATGTTTTTCCACCCAGATACAAGACTAGTTAGTTTGTTTCAATTCAAAGCACATGCATCTTCCAAAAAAGGTCAGCCATACAAACAGGTTTTACTACAAAGCTCTGTTAACACTTCCAAAGGCAGAGTTACACACACAATATTCAGAGCCTACATATATACTTTTATTATCCTGAAAGACAATGTAGGTGTGTAAGCTGCTATAACACACGTAGAATGGAGGGAATCAGTAAATAAATAAAATTACAATTATTTTATGGGAAGGACAAGTACAGTGCAGAATAATCCAGCAGCACATAGACACCCTTTCGACCTCCCCCTGCCTCAAAGGAGCAGTAAAACAATCTAGTGGTGAGGAACAAACATTATTTCCAGAGTGTCAGTGGGTGAGTTTGCCAGCAAAAGTCCTGCTGACTGAGGATTCTGATGATTCTACTGAAAATGTGCTTTCAACTTTTACATTTTTAATATTGACCACTACACTGCTGCAAATGTTTTATGATGTTGGGCCTTCTTATTTAACTGATCTACGTTTACGACATGGACCATCGCGGACCCTGCAGTCCTCCTGCGCTGGCCTCTTGGTTGTTCTTAGGGTGAGCACCATTATAGTCCTCGACACAAACAAATAAATAAAATACAAATAAATACAGTTTGAAGTTTGAAAATCTGACACAAACTCTCTGCATACAGGGTTGGTGTAAAGTCTGAGCTCTTCGTTGGACTTTAACTGTCCCTGCTTTAAAAAAATATGTCCATTTAGGTAAACATCTGATCTTCGTTCAACCTAATGGGTTTTAATGCTTCTGATCATCAAACCTTAGCATAAGACAAGCAGTGTCTTAGAGTTGCTGGTTTAAAGACAAGAACACACTAATATTTATATAAAAACACGAACAGCCCTTATAAAACAATGTCATTTGGTTTGGTTCAATAAAACTGTTTTTTTTTAGTAAAATAAATCAAATTAATAAATACTTTCAGGCATCAAACATTTATTTAACTTTGTAAGGACAGATTGTGTTTTTGGATGTTGAGGCTTTATCCTATAATTTAATATTGTTATTATTTTATAAATGGTTCTAATAGGTTTAAAAAGTGTGAAATATGTATGTTATTTTTTTAAATAGTACTAATGTGCTTGATAGCTTCAATATTGGTCGCCATTTTTGTTTCGCCAGAATTGTTAGGTTGGGGGTGTGAGGGGCTCTAAGCTAGCGGGAGAGTATTGAAAACAATGAATGAAAGGAAATGGGGCGGCGTTGCTCTGCGTCAACAGTCCCGCCCACAACTCCAAGACAAATTTCTAATGAACTACTGCCGTCCTGCAGAAACAGCCCTAGAAAACGACACAGGCGTTTAATTTTGTATTTTGGCTTAAAACAGCACAATCATAGAATCAAGACCGCTGGGAACACTTTTGCAATAGATCAAAACATGACTTTAGTTGGACTTTTGGGTTAAAAATAATAAAACTTCAGGTGGCACTCTGAGATCAATCAATATTTTACACTTTTCATTGACGGATTTCTGATTTCTGTAGAGTTGGAGCAAGTATAGTAGGGTTAGGTTTAGTACGGTATACTTTAAGTTCTGCTGTGCAACAAGGCAGTTCTTCAGTCCAATGAATGCAGGTATTTAGGTTAGTATTTAGCCATTTTTTTTTTGTTTTTTTTTAAACTGGCTGTTTCAACATTTGGTTTTCTCTTTTTTTCCACAGATAATGAAAATGAAACAGTCTAGGATAAATTCTACACTATTGATTGCAAAGTGTGCAGTTTCAGAGCCTGAAGAAAGAAAAGCAAACCAGCATCAGACAGCAGTGATACTTCTGGATTGCTTTCCAGGATGCCGTGTTGTCTCTCATGTCCTCTGTTGAGAGCTCTTCTCTGTTGTTTACAACCACTAACCTGTCAAAAACCCTGAAGCCGTACCACTTTTGTTTGCACTCAGAACAGATCGGCAGCACCGCTACAGCTTTATGTGTCAATATTTTCCACAAACTTGAAAAATATGTTTTTTCTGTCTTGACAGAGAGAGGTGTTACAACAAATTGGTGAAGTTCTAGTTTCTAATTTAGGCACGTTTTTTCTCTTCAGGCATGTAAATGGTGAGAACAGCTCTCCGATTTCATTATATATATATTTTTTTTAATCTGTGCCACCTGATGACCTCAAATCGTGCTTTTTAATTTGCAATTGAGCATAGAGACTTCATCTTAAGAAAAGTTCATTTTTCTCAGTCCCCACTTGGACGATCGTTCCTTCAGTAAAGCCTGCAGTTCTCTGCTTGATCGTGACTCCACTTTTCAGCTCTGAAATCTTTGTGTATTTGAAAAATAAATGTTTAAATACTAGCCTGGAGGAGAAGTGAAAATACAGGCTGAAATATCTCAATGAGGAAATGAGTGGAGTGGAAGAGATGGAAGATGGTAGAAAAGCAGAGGAAGAGAAATATTAATGATAAATATTGCAGAGCATCGTCGACGATACTTTTATTTAAAGGGCTCAACCTCCACCTTACACAATAAACGCTCTGTGATTGTCAAACTGTATTCGCAGATTTTTTCCTTGGTTCAAAATTATTTTTAAAAAATATAATAAAAATAGATGAAAATAAAAAAGCAAGAACTTTTTGGATTTTGAAAATAGAATTGAAAACTTGACAGCCAACTTGAAGATGTATGGCATACAAGTTTGTCAATTAAAACCAATTGCTCATTTGATGATTAAAAGAGGATGCGCAAACAACTTTTAATTACTATCATATTTCATAAAGCTGTAATTTGTTTGTTTTGAGGATCATTAGCAAAGAAGGAGGGTTCCATCGGCTGGCTAATTTCCACATAAAAGTAAAAATCAATTACAAGTCCAACACCTCATTAAACCAAATATTTCTGTTTCTAAAAAAAGTTGTTTAATGCACTCTATGCACAGTTCAGCAGGAATTATTTCATGTAGTTCACGAGGCGGGCATGCAGTGAAGCCTGACTCCTGTGTGTTCGGATTCACTGCCCACTAATTAAGACAAATGATAAACAATTCTTGTCTTTATAGCAGATCCCTAAATATACTGCAAATAAAAATGTGTTATTTTGAAAGAATTGTGCAGATGATGTTAGATGTAAGATGATGAGGAGAAAGAGAAACTGTAAAGGAGCTATTGTTCACTGACTCCATTATAAAGATGGTTGGGTCCGTCTATTTGACTCAACGGAAAACTGAATGGAAGGAAAATATTTTATCTTTTAAAATAAAATACTTATATGTCAAATATTATGGTATTTAATCCAGTTAAATACACCAAGACAGAAGATAGACATTTGAAAAAACACATTATTATTTTTGAGTTGACCGTGACATTTAAGTAAACCACATTCAACCTCTTAAAACCCAAGCTAATATCTGGGCTAACCCTCTACACATGTGGTCACGGAGCCCCATTATGCAGAATTACTTACTGGGGTAATATAACCCAAAAGGTGATGTCTGCATGTGCGGATGCCAGGTTCTAAGAGGTTAAAGTAGAAGTGGTAAAGTTAAAGTTACCAAAATGTAGCCCTAATCAACAGTGTTGTACAACAAAATACTAAGGCTAAGAAAATAAGTACCAAAAAGTAGAACAGATCTTAAAATTTGAGTAAAATTGTATGCCAGATGCATTCAGGAAATTATTTTAGTTTTTGCTTTGTTCCTCCTGAAAGTATTTAAGTAACATGGTAAAAACAAGCTTGGTTTAGGACACTCAATTTTCCTTTTGCTCCTTAGAAAAAAATCCTACTTTACTGAATTGGATTACAGCTTTTAGAACTACATAAACAAAAACATAAGTCCGAGTTATATTTAAAATACTTTTTTGTTTGTTTATTTATGATGGCACGGGGGGGCAGTGGTTAGCGTTCGCTCTTCACAGCAAAAGTCTCTGGTTTGAATTCTGGAACCTTTCTGAGTTTGCATGTTCTCCTTGTGCATGTGTGGATTTTCCTCCTACAGTCCAAAAACATGCTTTATTGGTTACTCTAAAAAGGTGTGTGAGAGTGATTGTGTGCCCTGCAACAGCCTGGTAACCCGTCGATGGTGTAACCCACCTTCACCCAACAATAGCTGGGAAAGACTCTGGCAACTCTGTGACCCAAGAAGGGTATAGCGGCTTAAGAAAATGGATAGCTGTGTTTCTTTCTTCCATAAATGATACTTCTTTGTACTCTGTCTGTGCAGTTTTATTTGTGCATCAGAATGCATGTGAGCCTTCAAATCTTTGCATGAAAACCATTTTTATAGAGTCACCAGCAGGTGTCATTGAAACCTTGTAAAAAAAAAGTTTCCATCAGGTGTTTTGACGGAATTTAAGTTTTATAGTGACAGCTGGACTAGTTTTGGCTTTAAGAACGCACAGAAAAGCCCCTTTAACCTAACTTAATGACGTAAGTTTAAAGTTTTTCTAATAAACTAGTAACCAATGTGGCTCGAACCGTAATTACCCCTTCACATGTGAAATTCTTTTTTTCAGATGCTCCAACAAAAGTCAGCTGCATTCATTATTGGCAATATCTAAACTGGGGTCAGACTTTGTTCCTGTTTATACATGTTTGATGAGAATAATTGTAGAAATTGGGTCTGAAAATCAATTATGGTTACAGAACTTTAAAGATCTGCTCCCCCAAAATGATGTTCTTGTTGTTCTTTGAAGCACAAATGAAACAATAGTCGTGCGTAAATACGAATGTCATACATTTTTAAAGAAATGTTTTTGCCTTTTTGTCACTGAAAGTGGGGCGAAAGAGATTACATGCTTTTTGCGCTCACAACTTTAGGCTCGGAGCCAGTTGGGCGCACTTGAGGGATGATGAACAATGTTTGCGGGATCTGAAGATGGGAAAACTCCTCCCCGCACAGAGGATCTCCGGGCTGGCGGAGTGAGTGTTTCTCAGAGAGGGATCTGTGAGGCTGCGCCTGACAAATCCCACAGAAAACTTCACGGGGGGGACGAAGTCCAGCCTGAGCTGGAGGAAGTCGGGGTGTCGGTGATTGCGTAAGAGCGCGCCGGGAACTTAATCACATGTGATTTTACAGAAATGCTGCAAAGATGGCGGTGGTAGCAGCGGCAGGGGTTACGAGTGGCTCCGGGACGCAGAAAAGTGGATTCGCGGAGGTTCTGGTGCGGGAGCGCTGGCACAAAGTTTTGGTCAACTTGAGCGTGGACGCGCTCACGCTGAGCTGCGAGGACGACGGCGCACAGGACAACTTCAACGGTGTCACCAATGGATCGTACCTTGATAACAGCAACGCCAACTCTAATAATGGCCCCCAGGCGGTGCGCACCGCGTTCACTGACCTCCCGGAGCGAGTGCCAGAGGCGATCGCCAACAGAAAGCGGTGCGTCAAGGTGACCAAGCAGGAAGTCGGGGGACTCGGGATCAGCATTAAGGGAGGGAAGGAGAACAAAATGCCAATTCTCATCAGTAAGATCTTCAAGGGGCTTGCAGCAGACCAGACTCAGGCTCTGTATGTCGGGGACGCCATCCTCACCGTGAACGGCATGAATCTGCGGGACGCGACCCACGACGAGGCTGTGCAGGCGCTCAAGCGAGCGGGGAAGGAGGTGACTTTGGAAGGTAGGTCAAAGAGGAGCGCTGGGAATCCCAAAACTTTGGAATCTTCCTTTACTAATGATATGATAGATGAGATGAGAGCCTCAGTCCTATTCGAATGACCACTTAGGCATAGGCGGGGCCCCCCCAAATGCCCCCCCCCCCCCCCCCGCCCCCCCAATCGAAATTAACTAAAGAAATCAAAATGACATCTCTTATTAAGAACAACAATACAAAACATAAAATGAAAAAATAAAGGGACTATTCATAGGTAATCTTTTAAATATGAGGCCAGTGCTGAGCTTTTTTCTTGGACTGAGAAAAGTGTTAGGTTAATACCTGCGATCAACAACAACATTTATGCACTTCAAATATGTGCAGGTAATGCAGCAATGTGCATCTTGGCTGCACATATTATGTGTGACCAATATGAATTTTCATCAGTTTTTGTAAATACATGTGAATAATAAAAAAATAAAAGGCAAAAAATCGTAAGGAAGGACAGATATACATAAAAAGGAAAAAAAGATATATGCATTCTCAAAAGGGGGGAAACTAGTGTCCTGCTGGTGCCTGTCCCAAGCTGGTAAATGCAAGAAGAGCATCATAAAACTTATTAGACATATCAAATAGATCAAAGCAGAAGATTGATATATGGATAGATGAACTGATTTGATGATACTCTACCTGCACCCCATGGCGAGTCTAGCTAAATCCAGGCCTACTGAATGTCTAAGAATTTGTATCTCTGCCAACATATTCAATTGATTAGATTTCTATTCACAGGCTGACAACTCTTACGGATTTACATTTCAAACATTTATTGATTTATTAGTCAATTTTCCAATAACATGTAATTATGAAAAATCGTTTGTACATAAACTGAACCTATAAAGGAATCAATTTCAAAAATGATGAAGCAATTTTGCATTTTGTATGTGAAGATTAATTTGAATCAATTTTTTTGTAGAAAACAGCTCTAATTAAAAGTTTATAAAGTTCAGATTGCAGGTCTGATTCCCCCAAACCCCAAATTCTACCATAACCTCCTATTTCACAAACACAAACATTATCTTCTGCATTTTTTTCTGTCCTTGTCAAGACACAAAGAAGTATAAATATGCTTCTTTAACTGGGGTGATTGCATTCTACAACTTCTGAAGTCTTCATCATTCATATGCATGAGGACGTTCATCAAAATAAGGAGCAGAAAAGTATGTCATCCAGAGCAATATCTGATTTGTGTATCACTCACAGGAATGGGGCACATCTTCCAAACAGACTCACATTTTTTTCTTTTTTTTATGCAGAGCAATATTTATTTCCACATGTTCTGGAAGTTTTGTTTTCTTGTGGTCTCTTTTATGTTATAAGACTTTACAAAGAATTGAGTTTTTTTCTAAGCGGATTAGACACAGATCATATGGACAGTTGTTTGCAGTTGAGATTATAAATGGTTGCTTTTCAATTAGAGAGCCATAGATGAGAATATTTTCTCAAGTTTGAGGCCGCTGTAAAGCTTTCCAGCTCTTTTGTGCTCTTAAAATCGCCTTATGACAGACGAGCTCAAGCGTGATGGATGGCTACCCACCTGCATGAACATGTAAGCCACTGTGCTCCACTGCCTACTCTGAGCTTTTCATTTTCTATTTCAACATAGAACCACCACAGGAATACCAGAGCTCTGTTACGCACACACGCCACTTATTTATGATACTGACGCTGATGATTCCTCCCATGGGAACACAGTGACTGCAGTGTAGTGGATTCCAGCTGAGAACTTATCGAGATTCTAGAAAGGAGGAGACACAGAAATAGCTGGGTTAGGAGCTGAAATGTGACTTTAATAGGAAGTCTTGAGAGGGAGAGATGGATGTTTGACATGGGGGGTGAACTGCTGTAAACAGGAAAAGCATGAAGTGCATTTAATGTGTGTCATTGGCACAGAGACAAGCATGTAGTCGTTTATGACGTACAAGCGTTGAACTAAGTAAAAGCCTACAATGAGTAATATCTCCTCTGTTCTGTGAGCAATCTTGTTAAACGTGAGAGAACAAGAGGAAACATCTGATATGCTTCTTATAGACAGCGGTCTCATGGGAGCGTTGTGTGCTGTTTGCATGTTTCCACACTATGCTGCGAGAAGTTAAAATGCTGGAGGCTGACGTTCAGTTTGAGGTTAAAGAGGGGTAACAAGTTGACCCTTTAGTTTAAATCCATCTCCAGCTGTCGACTGGGGCTTCATCTCAAATGTTCCTTTTATTTAGTCTTGGTTGTCTTTGCTCTGACCTCAGCATGCGGTCTGACAAGTGAAGGGGGAGTCATCTGGGGAGCAGTCAGCGTTTTCTGCTGTTATGTCTCTGCGCTCCCAGCAGTGTTGTAGTGGTCCACTAAACAAATGACTGTATCGCTTTCAATGAAATTTTACTGAAGAGTATGGAACGATTATTGACTATTAGACAGGATCTGCAACTTGAGACTCAGGAGCCACATGTGTCTTCTTTATCTTTCCATTGTGGCTTTGGCTATGTAGGAAAATGCTAAAAAATGTTTAAATAAATAATGAAATGGTAGTTTTGGGTAATTTGTTAGTGAGTTTTATCATTTATGCTTTGATTTTAACATGTGACATAAAATATGGTAAAAGGTTTAATCTACTGTCAGGTTGGTTTAATATTTAATAAGTTTAAAGCTCATATTCTTATTTTTGCTGCACAGCAGTGTCTAGTTGTTGTTCTGAAGCAACGTTTGCAAAGTATATAATTGAATTTACATGTATAGATTAAAATTCTATACATAAAAATAAATTAAAAATAGATTCTACACCAGTGTTCCATAGTAAAGTGAAAGGACAAAAAAGATGAAGCCGCTCCAAAGATGTAATGATGGAAAATTCCATGTTTGATCTGCCTTTCTTCAATTTTTTCATTGAAGTTTAAAAGCATCTTATTTAACACAAGGTGTATTTTTTTATAATTCAATAATTTTACATATTTAAATGCTACATTTTATAAATATGTGGATTAATGTCCACTAAAAGCACAAGTAAAGTGTTTTTTTTTTTATGGTGAAGTGGGACTCGGTGGCTCTCTGGTTTTTGGCATTGATTGTACAGTATATATAGAACTGGACAGAGTGAGTGTGATGTCACCCATAGAAAATGCCTTAACTCCAGCAAAATGAAGCCAATTCAATCGCCATTTTCCACGATACGGACATCGCATCTTGGAGCCAGACAATAGTGATTGGTCTGAGTCAGTCTGAGTCAAGGTTTCTATGGCGACTACTGTCGCCAATCATGAGTAAGCTAAGTCCAGACCTCATCCACTGAAAGCTGGCTCAGGAGAATCTGTCAATCAAATGTTGACGTGGGGGACAACGGGTACCACGTGCTTTTACTGAGGCATCTGATTGGTTGGTTTATAACTTTGCAATAAAGAAAAATATCGTGAAAATAAAAAAACTTTAACAAGAAGATGTTAAGAAAACGGCATCAGAGCAAGCATGGTTATTCTGACAAATATAATGACTAGAAGGAGTAAACTGTTTATTTGTCAATAGAAGTGTGTAGGATTTTGATTTCTTTGAGCCAGCTGGTACTAATTATTTGGAGTTGAGAGAAAGGGGTCACTCAGTCAAGTTCTCTATATAAAGGTCAATGGTGTTTGGTTAGTAAGAAACTGAACCAAATGGCTCTTTTAGTGTTAAACTAATTAAACTTGTGTTAAATTTGTCAGAATAACCATTTTAGCTCTGGTACCATTTTAACATGTTTTTGATTATGTTCATTATTTTTTCATGATATTTTTTTCTGTAGTGCAAGTTATTCAAGGTATAAACTGACCAACAGCATGTGGCACCTGCTGGCCCCTACATCGAGCGTTCCAAAAACATGTGACAGATTCTCATTAGCCCGCTTTCAAGTGATAGGGGTGTGGATTTCCAACAAGCTCACTCCACATTGCTTCCAATGTGGCGGTGTCAGTATTACAAAAAAAGGCAAATAAATTGACTTTATTTCCTTGAAGCTGGAAGTTAGTCATTTTCACTTGGTCCAGCCTCGTATACAGTCAGTGGGTGTAATAGAGGCCCGGGTAGGTTTGGTGCTGACACTCTTTATCCTAAAGCAGTAATAGACAAGTCCAGGCCTCAAGGGCTGCAGTGTCTGCATGGCTTCCAGATATTAAAGCCCTACTCATGACTGATTACCTGGTTCAGGTGTGTCCAACCAATTAGAACATGCCAGAGCTTGGTATGTTGGAAAACATGCAAGAATGCGGCCCTCATGGCCTGGAGTTGTCTATCCCTGTCCTATATTGTGTCATGAAACAGGTTTGACAATGCAGACAGCTTTTTTTTGACAGCATCATCAAGTTTTCAGCTCATTATAATCTGATTCAAGCTTGCTTTTTCACATCACAGAGAGCACAAAGGTACTGTGTGGACCTAATCCATCATTTACCTCTCCTCGTTTCTCAGTGTGACATGACTGTATGTTTTTTTGTGACAAATACTCTACAGGCAGCAGTGTAGAGTTGAAGAAAGAGACGGTTGGAGGTTTTTTTTTTCCTGAAGGCTTGTACATCAGCACCTCTTGGGTGCCGCCAAGAATCTAGTTTGTCCCAATTTTTTCTCTTCAAAATGACATAAATTGAAGTTTATTTTTATGTGAAAATACCTACAATTCTGATAATAAACTGTGTTTTTCTATAATTGCCTGCTGTCAACAATAATAGTTTAAACGTTCTGTTTTTGTTGTCTCTTTTGTTTTTTGGCAGTGTCAGCTAAAGTTTTGTCCCAGTTGTCAGAATTTTTTATACTTTCTTTGAGTTTTCATTAGAATTGCAAAGTATTGAAGTTATACACGAACAGTAGTCTAAATGTTTCCATATTCAAATGACTTGTTTAAAATGATCTAAATGTAATATCTGCTTAGCCCATTGAGGCATTGTTTGTTTAAGAAATAAATGTGTTACGCCGACTTTGTCTTTGATCAATTATTAAGCTAAGTGTTGGCAGAAAAGAGACAACCAATGGTTGATAAAGAGCTTGCAGGGTAAATGATTTTCATTCACATGAGATTTTCTTCTCCGTTGCTCAGAACCCTCACAGTTTAAAGACTTTATTCTTTTTTTTTTTAATGCCAAAGAACTGTCACAGAGTGCTCAAAGGAACTTTCACATTAGCTTATGTGCCCTAAGATTACCTCTGTTGTAGCTTGATGGCAAAAGCAATAAATATATAAAATATATTCAGACAATTGACTTAAAAAATGTACTAAAGTTTTGCCCAGCAAACCATTTTCTTTCAAAAAAGCTTTTATAGTTCAGTCTAGTTTTGAAAGATCTCAGTCCTACTCCAATCAATTTTGATCTACATTAAAAGCGTTCCCGGTAGTCTTAAAACTATCATTAGTTGTGTGCTGTTTTTAGCCAAAATCAAAAAAACCTGTATTGTTTTTTAGGACATAGTTTCTGTAGAGAAAGGGATTGTTGATGCAGAGTAATCCCCCCCATAACCCAAAACAGAGTTATCTGTTTACCGTACACGCTCTCCAGCTAGCTTACAGCCCCTCACACTCCCAACCCAATAATTCCTGTGCAATAAAAGTGGCAAGAAAAATTGGAGCTATCCAGCCATACAGCTTTGAGCCAGATGCCAGCTCAGACGAGGAAAACAAAGATGTCATCATTGGAAAAGTGCCACAAGAACATGTAAAAAACACAATTTTCGTGAGTCTTTAAATCAGGTTTAATGCTTTAATGCTAAATGTAAATGTGTATGTCCACATTTCTCTCTTTTTAAATTTTTTTCTAGTACACTTAAGGCAAAAAAGTGCTCCAAGTACCGGTACTAACATTTTAAAATCAGGTGTTCATTTAAAGTTCTGAAAAGTTTGATGGTTGAGTTATACACAGTGATCCATGTGGAGATCCAAACTTTATCCTACACAGATAGAATAGGTTTTTAAGTCTTGTCTTTTTATATAATCTTTACTTTAATTGGGGGTGTCCAGTGAGGGCAAAGTCTCTTAATCTAGTTCATTCTGTTGACGTTCACAGTGTTGTACTGTCAAATTCATCTGCAGCCACTGGACTGAATTAGGTCACAAGCCTTATTCATGGGCCCCTCAGTGGGGCGAATAGACCAAAGGTCCTCTTTATGAAAGCCACTCATCCACTGCCCAACAGACTTAAAGTAAACTTCAGGTCATGGATTGTTTAAGAGCATGTAACAGAAATACATCATCCAAAGAAAACTTTCTTTTTGAACTATGTTTGTTGGCAGCATCATGAAATTGGTGCTGTTTGTAAATGGCAAGAAATGACCAGTGGATGTAAATTGAAAACATTTCAAGTTGCACCGGGCAAACCCATTTATTTAAAAATAAGAAAACGTTCACAGTGTTGGAGATAACTGACTTCTATGCCCATTTATATCACCAAACAACCAATCATTATCGGATTTTTTAAGTTATTATATTTTTGAGGCCATATGTGGACAGAACAATCCAGTGTTCTTTATCAAATAACGGGAGTTTTCCAATAATGAGATATTGGATTGAAATATGTAGATTTCTCCCCAAAAAGCCAATATGTTGCAGCACGTATTCACTTTCTATTGATATAGTCCCTTCTTTTTTCCCCTGTGCATTTGTAAACAAAATGCAGACAACAGACCCCAAAGTAGCACTGCACAATCAAAACTACTGCTATTTCCTATTTTTTTTCTCCTTCCAAATTACAGAGGACAGTTGATGAAGGTTTAAAAAACAAGCACAATTTCAACCTCCTTAAAGAAACTGTGGGAACATTTGGAGATTCTTTTGGCATGTTTATTGATAGATGAAAGGTAAAAGATTTCAAATTTGTGAAATGTTTGTTTTTCTCTCTTGATTTGTTTTATCCTCACCTATCTACGAACCAAAAAGTCAACTATAAATTTAGATTTTTTTTCTATCAACTATAACAAAAATAACTACCAGCTTTTATTGGGGCAATTAAATATAGCAACCAAAATGTAGCTGAATGCCTAAATTATTTTTAAGTTTTCACCACCTATAAATAAAAGTGACGACGAGAAGAAGGCAGAACAGGTTAGAGAATATCTGCAACTCTCCAGTAGGCAGGATATTAGAAAGTGCCTTGAGTAAGATCACCTGCTGAGTTTGTATCTAGCAGAACTAGTTATCACCTGACATCTGCAGGCGTCTGTGTAATTGTAGTGTGAGTGCAGATGTGAGTATCTGGGAGCATTTGTCTCGTCATATTTGTGTGTGTTAGGGAGTTGAGGCTTCAGCAGTTCAGCCTGGACTGCTGCCATGGTTTGTGTACTTAAGAGTGCAGGTGAGTGTGTGTAGGAGGTGGCAGTGTGTCTGTTAACACAGCTGTTTGTGTCATTAGAAGAACTATCATCTCCTTCCTGCTTCCAGCTCATAGAGTCTGACTCAGAGCGGATGACGGTGAAGAAAGCAGCGACTGTGGTGCTGCATTGGTGATTATTGTTGCAATGATAATAGATTGAGTCAGTCATTCTTCCCGTCTGTTTATACAGACGAAACAAAAGCAGGGACACGGCCCGCTGTTGACTTTGTTTGAAGTAGATAATTTCCATCCTTCCAGGTGGAATTATTGTTATCTCAACCATTGTGTAATTTTTTCCTCTTCATTTTTATTCATAGTAGTAGTGGACAGAAGTTAAATCTGGTATTCAGATTAGAATTTTTAAAGTTTGTTAATAAAGCGTTTGAAAATAAGAAGGTCTGGTTATAATGTCATGTCTGATGTACTTGAATTCATGTTGATCGTGCAACACCATGCTCATAACAGCATAACTGCTGTTTGTTCACTCTGTGGTTATAAGGAAGTGGGGTGGTTATATTTCCACTCATAGAAATAAAATTAGAAGATAAAACTGAAATCAAAATACATTCTGTTATGTGTGGAAAACATAACAGAGTTCATGAAAGATGTTTCGTAGTTTCCTTTCAAGTTGAGCACCTTTTAATTCTGTTACTTTTTTTTAGTCACCATCTATATTATCCGCTGTATTTCTTGAAAGCATTGACACTGTGACTGAATCAATCATTTGCTCCAACAAAATTGCTCATTGCAAAACTGCATTGTAAACCAAAATGCATTATTTTGTACAAGAGAGAAAACAAGGCAGTTTTAGCCACCGCAACCTGGAATATATGAGGCACATGGAGCTTTCTGGCTGCGTTCTGGTGGCTTTTTTATCTTTTATGTGACGTCACATGAGAACTATCAATAGTGGCTTTTTGTTAACTGGATACAAGGTACCAAGGGGATTAGTAAGCAGTCTGTGGATGATGAGTATTTTTTTAAAAATATAGTACAAAAGTACATTTCTTTAAAAACCAGTATGTTCCTCCAATACCACTGGTGCGTTCACTTAAAATTTTTTAGCAGCAGTTTAAATTATTTCAAAATTCAAACTAGTAAAAAAAAATCATATAAAACCCTAATGCCCCATTAATATTATACATTATTTAAACAATATATACAGATTATAAAGGGGTTTATAAAGAGTAAATAAGTGGTTTGCAGCGCTTTAAAAAGGTTTTATTGGAAATAAGGAGTTTTTGTCATATGTGTTGCTTTTTGTGGAGTGAAATACTTTCTTTCAAGTTCAATGCCACCTTTTTTATTACTATACTGATCTATATCTTTGTTTTATTTGTGCAAGACCATTCATAAGATCACAATCAAATAAGGCCGTAATCTTACGTAATCATAATCCGGGGATATCTTTCAGAACCTTGATATCAAAGTAAGTCTACAGGATGTTTTTGTCGAGATCTTTTGGGCTTCTCAAGTAGCCAAATCTCAACAATGGTGATAAAGCCAATCACTAAAGAATCTTTTGCAGATTTTTCAAGTAAATATCTCTTTTTAGCACATGTATGAAGTCCTATAAGTTTAGACCTCATTAAGGACTAGCAAAGGTCAATAAAGACAATATGCAAAGACTATGCAGCAGTTATTTCCATGGAAGGTGTTGATAGTGCAAACACACAGAACTTGAAATAAACAACTGTGGATTTCTGTGGCACTGCTTAAATCAGTCATCTACAGGATTTTCACAAGCAGTGAAGCGTGGTTTGCACAGGAGACGTGAACGGCAGGCAGCAGCAGTGAAACATTCAGGTATTGACACAAGGACAACTGTAACAACAGTCTGTTATCTATACATGAAAGGAAAAATAGCATTAGAACAGAAAATGAGTCTTTTATATATTTGTCTCATGCAACAACAAAACAGTCTTAATTCAAAATGAAGGCATCATGAACTTTGTATTCTCTCAGAAGTCTCTTTTTTTCTATTGCCAACTGTAATGATTGCATTTGCAGATTACCATTTAATCCATTTATTTACCTATAGAAATATCTATGCACCAAAAGTCAATCATTCAATTCATGTTATTGCTAATTCATAGCACATTCTGTGATTTAGCTGCTCAAATTCAGGCCATTTTGAAATGTCAATTGCTCATAGAAAGAAGCATTTAAAGCAGAAATCACGTTTTAGTTTTACTTCCTATGCATCACAAAGAGAAAACAGACACAGCCAAAGGTAAGAAACCACAGGTCTGTGGTTTCCAAGAAGTACATTTCTACGTGCTCTATCTCAGCTCTACAGTCATTGTGGAGGAAGTGTTTTATCATTACTGACATGCTTCAAGCTTTGGTTGACGTGTTATGTCTTTTTGACAGGAATGGAAAGTACGTTTTCTGGAGTTTATTAACAGCTTTTTAAAATAGCATGCATTAATCACCCACTGTTTTGATCTATTGTAAAATCATTTCCAGTGTTTTTTTATTATGATTATGCAGTTTTTAGCCAAAATTAAACCCCTATTTTCCATCTGTTTACATGCTCTCCAAGCCACTCACAACCTAACATTAGCAATGCAACAGAAATGGTGAGCAATATTGGAGCTATCAAGCCGTACATTTTTTATCCAGATGCCAGCTCAGACAAGGTCAGACTAGTCGTCTAGAAGTGAATGTATCAGAATGGAGCAGAGCAGGGAGCTTGTGATCTAATGATTATAGATTCTACTTCATATCTACAAGCTTTTTAAAATTTTATTTTTTTGTCTGCTCTTGCTCAACTACAACTTCAATAAAGAAATACTCAGAAAAAAAGCTTAATTTTCCTTATATATGTCCTCGATCATTAGAAAAATGTCAGAAGAACATCAAAAATCTGACCTATCCCCTGGGGGAGCAGTGAGCTGCAGACACAGCTGCGTTCGGGAACCAATTATGGGTTTAACCCCCTACGACTTTCTGGTCTCAGGGTGGACACTATCACAAGGCCACTGAGCTGGTTAATGATTAATCCTAACTTCAATCATCACAGGAATTTCATCTGTCTGCTCAGGCTCCTTTATTGCTCCATCATGGTTGCGACAAACATCTTGCAGCAATTCACACGCATGTTCCTCTTCCTTCTGCTATTACTCTGATCATCTTTTTTACACCAAGACTTCGTTTCTTCTGTTGGCCCACAGATGGTTGTGTTTCATAAATTCCAAGTCTTCATATGCTATATACATTCACTGAGGGTCAGGGAGGCTTGTTACCTCTCACAGAGCTCTTAATTGTACCAAGAAAATTTCACATGGTGATTTTCAAACCGCCATACGCCAATTACCAAGGCTTAGGATATGACAATTAAACATCGGATTGTACCAACCGTCTAGAACATTCGGGACACAAAGAGCATGCCAAGTACCAGCTTTATCTTTGCCTGTCTGTATCTATTCCCGGTCTCCTTTCTTCTGACTTCCTTCAAAAGATAGACATGAAACGGTGGTAATCAAGCCTCCAGCGATTCACAGTTTGAATTTTACACTCCAGTCTTTGTTGCTTGGCTGCTTGGACTGTTTCCTGGGTTTATAGTGTTCACTGCTAATGTGGGACCAGTGGGGCGGCAGAGGGAAGTCTCCATGTTTAGGAGGTTCGTCCTCAATCTGTCTGCCTGTTGCTGCGTTGAAGAGAAGCGCCCCCTCATCGAATCATGAGGCGTGACAATCCTGACAAAATCTGAAGGATCTCATCATATCAAATGTCTGTTCTTTTGTGTATCCAGCATATTAACTTTCAGTTAATTCTCAGCCAGGTCAGCCAAAGACATTGATCTCAGTGGGATTTCTATTTAAGGTAAAATAAATTCATAAAACAGTAACTAATGAAGCACAAGATGAAAAGACACCAAAGTGGGTTTGGGCTTTTGGCATGTGTGTTGCTTTCATTTCAAACTGGCTGTGAAGAAGGTCCTCTGTGCCAGTTCATTGTAATACAATAATCTGTGACTGAACCTCCTGCTGTCTGTGGCAAACATGAACTCCAGCATTTGCATGCTTTTTAATAATAAAATAAAGTGTTTCCACAGTGCTTTAGTTCTGCTAATTAGATTTTTTGGAAAGGAGGAGGCATGCCGTTGAAAAGGGGAGTTATAGCACACATTGCAGAGCTGCACTTTAAAGTGACACCATAAATGTGATTAGATGGGACAGACGTAAACATAAGCATTTCCAGAAGAATACAGACATGTTTCTACAAGTTTACAGCCTGCAGTGTAAACTAGCACGACGGTTGGAGCATCATTAGTGCAGATAACTGTTGCTCCACATCTCCTTTCTACGACGGTCTGAAATACCTAACAGGTTCCTCCGCTGCACACAATGATATGTCAGTGATGACTGGATACACTTTCTCCAGAGTATAACAAAAAATACAATGAAAAAATACATTTGTAGAAGATGTAAAGATAACACAATTAAGCTGAATTAAAATTTTTGGTACATTTGTTTAAGCTTGCCATAACCCATCATACTGATTAGATCACTGTAGACTCAAGGTGACTTTTTAAGTAGACGAATAAAGCTAGATTCAATTATTTTGTCCTTTTAATAAATGTGCATATTACAACTAAAGCAGAATAAAATTAGGAAGCTTTATAGCTCAATTATTGACTGTATAAGGAGCTACAAGTACAAGAAAAAAGATTGTTTTTTACTGTCTTTGTTTTAAAAAAAGTTCTTTTTTTTCCCTTTCCAGTCAAATACATGCGTGAGGCCACGCCATATGTCAAAAAGGGTTCTCCTGTGTCAGAGATCAGCTGGGAAACTCCGCCCCCTGAATCTCCTCGTCCTAGCAGCCCTCCCATCAGCCCCTCCTTTGACCCTCCCAGCCCTTCTACCCCACTTGCACTGCCCCTGAATGGTGACAGACGGTGCATACCGCTCAAGATGTGTTATGTAACACGTGGAATGACCACACCAGATCCTGAGAACAGGTAGGTGGAGGCTCGTGTGAGCAGCTCGTACCAGGGAAACATATTCTAAAAAAATCTTGTTAAGTTAAAACCATGGACATAGATCCTCTAGATTAATATTCCAGGACTTCAACTTCAGAAATCTGGATGGCAAAAATAAAGTTTAACGGGGTTCACCGTATCTGACTGGAAATTACTTTGCCCGGCTCAACAATGTTCCAAGAAACAGTGACTGAACAAGAAAAAATAGTCAGAAATAGAAAATATAGCAATATCTAACTTGTTTTTTGTAACCAGACTGTATAGAAACGCATATTTTTGGTGTCAAGACAGACTTTTTAGCTTAGATTTAAATAGGGAAACTCTTATCTTCTGAAGTCAGTCTCCAGTGGTCATTTCAGGAACTGCAACTTTTTTGTACTACCTGATTTTCTCTTCATTTTAGAACAGAATGTGGTTGCTTGGTCAGACTGAAACGTTTTATTATCATGGAAGCTTAGAAATGCTTCATTTTGTCAGATTTTATTCAGGCACGTTTCTTTAAAAATAAATGTTTGACTGACTCAGATAAATGTCTTTATTTTATTCCAGCCTGTGAGGACGTTTCTGTTTGACAGTAATTTTTAGCTGAATGGGGACACTCAGAAGCCATTTAGTCTCAGATTTAAAGCAGTCTGCTTCCAGCATCAGCCTCCTCTTTAGTGTTTCTTTTAGCATCATGTTTTCTCTTCCCGTGAGCACTACTTCATCAGTCATCCTCCCTCCTGCTTGTTTTTGCCATCTTTCATACGTGTTTGTGTTTTTCTGCAGCTTGTGATTGTCCTTTCCCCGTCTTCTCTTTCATCATCTTTGTTCCCAAAGAAAGATGTGTTTATTTTTCCATCAGGCTTCGAGTTTCTCTTCATGATTTTATGTTTATTCCTCTTCACAGTTCTGAGAGTTTCCCTGTTAATCCGTCCCTTCATCAGCATGTCCTTTTGTGCAGAACTAAACCTGAGGACGAGAATGAAAGAACATCAAAGACAAACCAGAGCAGTAAAGTGTGGCCCTGCAGGTCTAAAGAGTTTATTTACAGATTGGAAGTAATTAAACCAACAAAAGCTATATTGCAGAAGCAAGCGGTTACTGTGATACCAAATAAATTAAATGTTTCTTTTGTTGAAAATGATTGTGTCTTTAATTTATGAAGCTTGTTCTTCATTGACTTCTGCTGAAAGCAAATAGATTAGAAACAGGCAGCAGGGTATTGTTTTGGTCACTTTATAGCCAGAAAGGTTCTGGTTTAAGTCTGCCCCTCTGTGAGGGCAAGCATTTGATTGAACTATTTGAGTTCACCCCTACAGCCTAAATGCAAAAAAAAAGTACTTATTTAAAACTGACTAAATGCCTGATGGATTTTTTTTTTTATGTTTGCATGTTTTGGCAGAGCATAAAGGCAACACTCTTCTCTTCCCCGATGGTTTCTGCAAATCCTGACCATGTAGAGGATAAAAAGGCTTTTCTCAAATCTAAAACATATTGTCAGATCACCAGCCTGCCCATTCTCCACCAGGTGCATTTAATGATGACCTGCAGCAGTCACTGACTGCAAGGATCATATTGTTTTGGCAATGAAGGGAAAGAAAAACACAAAGGGCCCAGTAAGTCCCCAAAGGAAAGGATTCAGCTCCAACAGACATGGACAGTGTGTAACACAAGGGTGTTCAAATCCAGGCCTCGAGGGCCAGTGTCCTACATGTTTTCCAGCCAACCTGCCATTGAAACTCCTCATTGGCTAAACACCTGATCCAGGTAATCAGTAGCAGATAAGGTGGGATTTCTGGAAAACCAGCAGGAGGCCAGCCCTCGAGGCCTGGAGTTTGACACCTCTGGTGTAACACCAAGAGACACACTCAACGTAGCTGAAAATTCTTCTATATTGTAGTTGGAATGTTTATTATTGCAGCAGTCTGCAAGGACCATATTGTTTTTGCAATTTTTCTTTCTTATCGCCCCTTTGACTCCTATCACATATTCAAAAACTCACCAAAATTTTCTTACACCTAGTACCCGATGAAAGTGAATTTTGGACATAGAGAATGACACCCCCCATCCAAAAAATATGATGACAACAGAGTGGGAGAAATTGTCAAAAAGTGAATGGGACCAAAATATATTATGGAGCTAAAAAAAAACTCAAAATCAGAGAACAAACCCAAAACACATGGTCAGAATTATTCAAAGGAATTGAAATTATTATGGGATAACCACAGGACCTTTACGGAATTTCACACACACACCACCAGGTTGAATTTTGACCTCGGAAAGAGGCTGCCATATTGAATTTTTAAAAATACGCTTTAGTACCTTTTAGTACCTTCTACAAATGTAAACTTCTAAGAAGTTCTTAGCGATTTTGATCTATAGTCTCCTAACTCCTTGAGCATCATTTGGAAGGTACTTGGGGAAAAATTTTGGTTTTAAACTTTGTAGATTTTGGAAAATGTTTGCGTGGCAACCCCACAATAGTACTGCTTTCCTGTTGCTTGCATTTTTTACCAAAATATTGTGAAAATTGAATACATGAATCCCTGGCTAAAGCTGAACAAAAGAATATGATATACAATATTAATATATTAGAAATGTGGATGTGGTTAACTATTAACCTCTGTTGCCAGGGAAATCCAAAAGTTTACTTTTGCCAATTCCTCTAAAAATTGCATAGACGTGTTCATCACCACGAGGCGACCAAAACTTAAAATGGTTGCTATGGAGATAAAAGCAACAGAAAAGCTGCCATTTTGAAAAAAGTGTTCGCCTTTCGAATTTGTCACATGCAGCTCTGACCAGGGTGGCAGGGGCAGAGGGGAAGAGTGAGAGGCATTGTAGCAAGCAGCTCCTCAGCTAGTGAGGGCGGGTCAAAAGGAAGTGGTGAGGGCGGGGTCTGGTTGCGCCTGCAGGCCGTACAACACCGCTTACGATTTTAATTTAGATTGATTTGTTTGACATTTCCAAACTAGGTGATTCAAGAGTTTTACAGTTGACATACAGATGATTGTGTATTTTACAGGATTCAGAAAGTTCAGTTAGTTATCAAAACTTTGAAGTAGTGTTATATTACAAATAAAAGGAATGCATTTATAGACTTTACTCTTTTGAAAATTAAACGTTAAATAAAATTGAAATTGTAAAAGAATTCAATTCAATGTTGAGTGGATAAGCTGGAAAAAGAATAATAAACTGAAGTGTGGTTACTGATAAAATAGACAATTGACTTTTTTTCACATTTACATTCAGTTATTTAACATACTCTTTTATATAATGGCTTTTTTTTGTGTGAAAAAGAGGCAGAAAATAAAAAAAATCCTTCTTTTTCATTTTTTCTTTCACATCTTGTTACTTTGCTGCTTCTTAAATGCAGGCCTTTCCTTTCTCTATTTTTTTAAATTCATTCAAGAAACATTTCTTTATTTATTAGCAGTTTCTACTTTCAAAATACTTAATTTATATTTATGAAATGCAAATGAGGAAAAACCCAATGATAAAAAAAGGATAATACCAAGTTCGTGCTACAGAGGCTGCAGAACTTTCAGTAACAGCAGAATGTAACTGCAGACAGAAAGGGTCATTAAACAAACCCATTAAAAAATAACAGTGAGCATTGCTATATCCATTCAAAATATTTACCCTGCATGAGTCATTAAGATACATGGGATGTAGTGTCAAATGAAAACTCCAGATATTAGAAGAGATTGAGTCTGGATTTATTAACCTTTGATAGAACAATGTTACATTTTTTAAACTACTGTCCAGACTAGTTTATACCAGAAAAAGTGCCTTTGTGTTTGGTGCAGATTTAGAAGCTAATTCCTTATTGGACTTTTTAGAGCCTTTTAATATGCACACCGGTAGTTTAATCAGTGGCTTAATTTCTTGGAATCCAGTAGTTTTGCTTCAGCTCCATTAATCATTGAATTCCAGGTTCCTCATGCGTTTGAATCTTGCAAATCTTACGTTTATAGTTCAGCTGCGTACAGAGTGCAATATTTTACTATTTCATTTAGAAAATGTCATCATATCTTGTTCTTCACACAAATCTGGCAGTTTGACCTGTATTGAGTGAAGCTCTCTTGAAGCTCACTCTTCAGAGAAACCTTCTCTTTTATAAGTCGGCTTTCATTGCTCACTGTTCTCTTTGGTGTTGGCGTGAAGTTATAAAATCAAAATGATGATGTTTTAAGTCTTATTCAAGTCATTAATGTTCATTATTAATGAAGAAAGATTGTATTCTATAAGGATTGTATTCTAGCTCATCCTTCTGCCGACTTACAGGGTTCTGAAATTATTCATGCAGAACTTATGCTTTAAACTAATTGATTAAAATTAAAATGTAAATACAATATTAAAATTCCTACAATGTTGTTCAGTATAAAAACATAAAGGAATATGATTGAATGGATACATATAAATTGGCTTAAACTGTTGTTAAAAATAAATTACACAATTTTTCTTTTTATTACTGGGTGGCTGTGGCGCAGAGGTAGAGTGGGCGACCTCTGAATGGAAGATTGCAAGTTCAGGTCCCACCCTACCCACCCATGTGTCAAAGTGTCTTTTGACAAGACACTCAACCCCACACAGCACCAGCGTTGGACAGTGGAGCCACCATCAGTGTGTAAATGTGTGTGTGCGTTGGTGGATGGAACTGTCACTGTAAAGCACTTTGGGCCTTTTAAGAAGGTAATTATAAAGCGTTGTCCTGCAACTTCCTTATTTTGCTCCCGGTCAAAGAGCTCCACCGTCACACAAAACACAGCTTTCATGCGCAGAGTGGCTTGAAAATATATTTTCCCAAATCAGTGTGCTTTGCACAAAACACATCTGATAAAAGAAAATAACAGACTACATAAACTTTTATTCTAAAACTACCAATTTTGTTAGAATTTACAAAGATGTTACAATGACAAACTGTCAGTAACACAAGGATGTACACAAGTACGTGATAACTGTTTTGCTTCCACATCAATAAATATTTATCTGAATCTAAAAATAACTATTAGACAACATCTTTGTAGTTTTTAAATTGTGCCTTTACTTTGAAATATCACTTGCATAATAAAAAATGGCTTAGTGTAAGATATTGCTAAACTATTAGGAGGTGTTTTTTTTGTTTTTTTTTTTTTGTTTTTTGTTCTGCAGGATTGTGACCATTATTCCAAAGTCTTGTTGGTGCACAGTCTGCAAACAAGTCAAGGATGGTTTTTGTTTCTCTTCTTTTTTTCTTTTTTGTCAAATCGTAATAATTTCTTTGGCTAAAGGCCCTATTTAAGAATGAACCTGGCCTTGATTTTCACGTGTAAATGAACCACTAGAGCTTCTTTCTGCTGCATAAAAGAAACTACCGGCAATAGGTCAGTTCAAAGTGGGCGTATTATCAAGCCGCAAATTATTCAACCAAAAATGTAAATTAACAGAATTTGTACATTAAAACAAATTGAATAATTTTTTGCAGAAAGAATCCAAGCAATTACTTGTAAGAAAAACTAATTTGACAAATGTATGTTGATTTTATTTTTTTAAGTAAAATTCAGTGTTTGATTGGAGAAAATATTGATGCTTTCATTGTTATTATAGACTAAGTCTATTACTTAAATTAAGATGAACAGTGGTCGTGAACATGAATCTTGGTAATATTTAAATTTTTTCTGGATTTGACTGATTTGAAGTCAAATGCTTTTTCAGATTTTATATCACCATGGGTTACAAACAAAGTTAATGCTAGAATTCATAATGAAAGCAGTGCTTTTGTGTTTTTCACAATTTTTTAAATTCTCAGTTGTATCTTGCAGGATTGTGGTTTTATCAAACTCTTCAAGGCATTCCTGTTGTATTTTCGTCATTTACACTTGTGCCTGATAGAAAACGTAGAAAAATCCTCCAGTGAAACGTTTACCGGTATCTTTATAGAATGGTAAATCTCTTAAGGGCTCTTGAGGGAGTTAAGTATTCCCTTTGTTGCTCTCAATGTTTGTTTTATTACTGAGACATTTGTTCCAGGATTTAATCAGAAAATCATCCAGTGACAGTGAATCCTTGGTGTTGGCGCATATTTTTAAATGTGTATCAATAAAGTTTAGTGACAGATCACAGATAAATAAAAATCACAACAAAATATACCAATGTGATTTCATAACGTTGTTCTAGCCGGGTCAAACCCTTCTTTCACTCAATCGTAGATTCTTGGTAAATGTTTAAAAGAAGGTACTCTGAAGTCAAAATGGCAGGCCAAGTGCTCATATTTATACTGTAAATGTTTGATCATTGTCAGACTTTGTTTCATAGTCATAAGCCAAAGTTAAAGATTTCTGATCATAGGCTTACACAGTTTTTCTTTTACAAGGTAAAGGATAACATGGTTTAAGAGACTTTCTGCCTGAAAGACACTGATTCTTTTCTTGACTAAGTACAGATTTGCATCCAATTAATTTGTTTTTCATCACTTAGTAGACACAGTTTAAATCCTAGTAGAGTCTGAGAACAGATACAGAGGAGTGGTGTGTGGGGGCATGTTCAATGGTTAAAAAAGTTAGTTAAATCTTTAATCCTGGTCCTAAAGCTGATGTATCAACACTTTAGCCATGCTGGAGAAAATGTTAGAAAATTAATGTCTGTTGGTTTTATCCAAAAGTCATACTTTTTTGGAATGATGTTATCAGGTTTAATTAAGAACAAACCTTATTAACTACCAAAGTCACTATAGGTATCTGGGCAATGTGTCACATATCTCATTAGCAGCCCACAAAGCAAATTTAAGAAATTGCACAGAACAGAACCACGAATGGCTATGTGGGGAGAAAACTTGTGAGGGAGATGTGTAATGGAACTGTTGACTCATGATAAAGACTCAGAAAGAAATATGTCATAATCGGCTCCAATATGAAGACGATTACATTGTTAATATTGCAGCAAACCACAGAGACACAACATTTAACTAACTTTTTCTTTGAGGCTGCCGTGGTCTTTTTTTTTTCTTTTTAATCAGCACAATGATAAAAAATTAGTTCTTATTAAAACAGAATTGGAAGAGGTTATTGTTACACTGGGGCAATAGAAGAGCATAAATAATAGAGACATAATAGGCCTGTGAGGGACAAAATTCCCACGTTTGTCGGAATTATATTTTTTCTGCTCTATTCTACAAATACATTCTTTAAAAAATCAAATAATGTGATTTCGTAGATTCTTTTTTAAACTGTTTTTCACAGTTGCAGTGTGTCTATGATCAACATTACAGACCGAAGTCATCTTTTTAAGTGGAACAACTTGCAGCATCACTGACTGACAAATACTTTCTTTAGCCCCACTTTAAGAAGGTGGCAGTAGAGAAATCAAGCCTTTTTTTTTAGCTCTTGAACATCTTGATAATATGCATCGTACTATCTGACAATTATGAATTATTTTGGTATTTTTGCATCCACTCAATTTCTGATTTGTGGAAAATTGTTATTTCGTTGCCGTCTTTTTGCGACTTTATTATATCTCTCCTTGTGAAGTGAAGCAGTTTTCCTATTCTTTAATATGTCTGCTTTACTGACACAGTGAAACAGTTAAAGCTGCACGATGAAGCAACTGTTCACTGCCTTATGCACCGTTGGCAGCCTTACAAACCATTTTTAAACATTCCTATTCACTGAGCAGACAATCGCAGCTGCATTCAGAGAGATGACAGGGATAGGCTCTTTTTTTTTCAGGCTGCAAATGTCCCTATATGATATCAGCAAATTCGTTATGGAAATTTGCTGGAAGACAACATGATAGACCCACACAGAATGAGTAAGCAATGCTTCCTACTCTCTACTTGCACTAACTCAGATTTTAAGACACTTATCCTTCTCACCAAAAATACTGGAAAAAAATGTAAAGATTCGAGTCTAATTTGATAAAATAGTTTTTTGAGTTAAGACCAAATAGGAGTTGAATGACATAATATGGTTATATTTGGTCTGTTTGGCAATATCTTTTCCTTAGAATCTTCCCCACCCATATTTGAGAGGTAAAACTTTCTTCTTCTGTCTTGTTTTTCTCCAGACAACTGGAACTGCAGTCTCCTGATGCCAGGCACACTGTGGTGCTGCGGTGCCCGGACCAACCCTCTGCTCTGTCCTGGTTTGCTGCCATACACTCCGTCACCTCAACGCTGACGCAGGTCTGGGAATGATTTGTAAAGAAAAAATCTCATCATCTGCATACAATTAAATTTGTCAGCTTCGATTTTTCAGCTTTTAGGAACTGTTTTCATTGTTCTGCATGACAAAAGATAATGTGGACTGTTACCTGACACAGAGGGTTCTAGCAGAGGTCGTCCAAAACACATCCAGGACGGGGATCGCTGGCAGCAAGGAGATACAGCACCTGGGCTGGCTGGCAAGGAAGGTAGGAATACATTACTGTGTTTTATACTGTCGACCATGACATCAGCCCAATGTGCATAGCAATACTTTGAGGGTTGGTGTTTGAATCGCAAGAAGAGTACTTTTTGAGGTCAGAGAAGTTGTTGAAATATTGATTAAAATTATCATAAAGTCATCTGAAACAAAATAAAACACAGCTGCGTGCCTGAAGCTGCCAGATTTTCTCACATTTTGAGGGGAATGTGTTGACGCTAATGCATATCTGTCACGTAATGAGCTTATTTTCCTCAGCTAAAGGTCATAGGTTTTGTTCCATTTTCACATACTTATGCAGATTATGAATCCTGCAGCTTTTTTCCTACTTTATTGGTTTGACAACATTGATGTTCTCTTGAGAATATAATGCTCTTTGCATGTAATCATTAAGGCGTGCTTGCTCAGTTTAGACAGGACAATGTTGTCCAAGCAGCCTTTGCCTTTGAACTTTACGTTGATCTTTGTATGTCAAAAACATGATCATGCTTTTGTGCAAATGTTCCTGAGGTTTGTACTCGTCTGCAATATTCACAGAAGCACACACACCCACACACACATGCACACATGCACATAGAGCCAAAAGTAAACTCTCCCCCTCATTTATACTCAAACACCTGAGCAAAAACACGTCTACGTCTTTCTAAACTAGGCACAGTGTATTTGCCAAATATTTGATCCTCCACATGAAATACAATACTGTCCTGTTACTTAGCAACATACTCATGTTATGTTAAAAAGGTAACCCTTGACCTTCTGAATCCCACAGTATGATTGGTAGAGACAGAACTTCAAAGAGCAGTTTAGGATCCCATGGCTCGGCTGCAGATAATCTCTTGTAATGAGAACAGTTCTGGAGCATAGTCACATAAAATTCATATGAAACGTGTCGGTGTGCTGGTGTGTGCGTGTCCTTTAGTGAGAGGGTTATAGGGAGGAGTGGGTAAGGGGAAGTGAATGCATAAAGAATGTACCTGTTTCTGTGCACCAATTACATTTTATTTTAGCTCAGTCCCTGCAGGATACATAAAAGAGAATCTTGACATTTTGGTTTTGGACTCGAAATAAAGGCTTTCATGCGCTAAATACTCACACACATGATGTGCTGGGACAGATATACCACGTGAAGGGAGTTTTTACCTTACATTTTGAACAGTAGAGTAAAACTAACAGGTTAAAGTTAAGTTGATCCATTTGGTTTTGCTGTTTTCTGCAGGTTTTTTTAAAATAATTGTTTTCTAAATACTTTTTCTGACTCTTTCTGACTTTATTGAAAAGATTTAACTCCTGACATGCCACAAGAGTTGTTTTATTAGTTGATAGTCCTTGTAAGTTTAAGCAAACTTTAAAAGTTCTGTACCAAAAATATGTAAAATAAGGACAATCTGAGGGATATAGCTTATGCCAGGCTTATTGTATTATTTGTTACAAGATGGCAGTCATCATTTCTTGTTATAACTTAGAGTGGAGGATGATCGGATAGCTGCAGCAGCTCCTGTTTTATTGTTTTTGTGTGTGTTTATGCCACAGACAGAGAGCGAGAAGCAGTGCTGGAAGCCCGTTCTGGTGGTGATGACAGAGAAAGACTTGTTGCTGTACGACAGTTTGCCACGAGGCAAAGACGCCTGGCAAAACCCTGCACGCATTTTCCCACTTTTAGCAACACGGTAGGTCTGTGTTCAAAGATATACAGATGTGTGTTGTGTGTCAACTGCATAGAACAGCAATTATTCTTGCTTCTACATACGTTTATGCTTACTGTCACGTAGGCTGGTCCACTCAAGTCCTGATCGGGGATCGCCTGGCTCTGGAACAGAGCTGTGCTTTGCCACTCGAACTGGCACCAGACTCGGCATCGAAACTCACATATTCCGAGCTGAAACCACGAAGGACCTGTCCATGTGGACCAGACAGATAGTCAACTCATGTCATGCTTCAGCCGAGATGATTAAAGAAGTCACAACAAGTGAGTGGCATCACCTGAGACAATTGTATTGAGGTTTGGCAATACCTCCACTTAAACACGCACACTGAAAAGCTACATCTGGTGCGTTGATGTGAAAGTACCAGAGATTTTAGAGCAACAAAAATTTCTTTTAGATGACTTTTCTGCAGTTATAGAGGATGCAAGCAAAGCTACTGCATAAAGCTGTGGTAGACATGCAAGCAGGGGGACCCTGCATCCAGAAGAAGAGGGTTTGTGATGTAAGCTGAGGGCCATATGGAAGATGTGGGCGATTCACTTGCTATTATTAGAGAAAAGCTTTTTGTGCACGCTGTGAGGTACTGAGAATTAGTCGTTTAGGGAATTCCGGCGTAATACCTCCCCTTCTTCCCTCTTTTTTTTTTTTAAGTACAAAGTGTCCTGGGAACAACTCCTCTCCTCAGGGTCCCTCTCCTCTCTCTTTGTGCAAAGTTAAGTTTCACCTTCTCATGTTTCTATAAAGCAGCTGGTCTCCAGTGCTAAATTATCTTCAGCACCATGTCCTTGTTGCCAATGTTTTTTAGATCTTGTTTATTATTGTAGCCTCTTTAAACCCATCTCCATCTACTGATCTAGTTGTCTTACTTCTAGACTAATTAGTCTGACAGGGTTTTGTTCACATCTGCTGAGGTTGATGTAGGCAGAAGCTCATTATGATGTGTTGGACAGAGAAATGTGACGTGGTGGTAAGGTCTGAAATGTTGCTCCGTGAGCCGTAGCATGCGATGGCAGAAGTGGAGCACATTTTATTGTGCTTTTTGCTTTCTTGCTATTTTTGTGCAAGAAAAAGATGTCTGAGCAAATTTTTGATTGGGCAACAGGAAGAAGCTGTGACACAATTTCAGAAGTTGTTTTTCTGTATTTTCGATGTTTGGCTTTTTACAAGAAGCATCAGATTTATGAAAGAAATGGAATTCAGTCTTGTCTTTCCATTTTATGCCTTTAAATGCAGGACAGATCTTGTAATACCTTCCAAACCATCAGTCCTTTTTGTTGTTTTTCTATCCTTTTCTTCTATAATTTCTTTCTATTATCTTTTCTTTCTGCCCTTCCTTGATTAAATCCTTCTTTTAAACCACCAATCCATGCCTTTCCATCTGTCAATCTAAGTATCTTCTCTTATTTTTTACCTTGTTTCTGTCCATTTATCATCCATCCTTCTGTCCCTCTATGCATCCTGCTTTCTTTCATCCATTATTTTAGTCATCCATCCATCAACTATCCAACCATCTATGCAGTGTACACTGTCATTACTCTTTTTGCTTCAGTCTTTTCTTTTGTAAGTCGATCCATTCATCGCTATTTCCTTTTTTTCATGCTACCACTCTCCCAACTATCCATCCATTTATCCTTCCTTCCTTTTTTGTCTTCTGTTACACCTCTCAGAGAAGGGTATGATTAGATATTTTTTTATTTTTGATCACACACTAACAGGATGACATTTTCCATCTCTTTTCAAAATCTCGGATTTGGCTCCCTCTGACAATTAAAAAAGATATAGTTTGGAAGCATGTGTTTTGCTGTTTTTTGCATCTCAAAATAAGCATTATCACAGATTCTCATCATTAATGTCTAACATCTGCTTTAGATGTATTTGGTTGAATCCCTGTTACTCAAACTTCTCATTAAAAATGTGTAAATTGACATCTGTTAAACTGCGTGTGAGGGTTTTTTGTGCTTCCCAGTAAAAAGGTAAGAAGCTTAATGACTCGAACCAATTATTTCAGTAGATGTGGAAAATTAATTTATTAACTTACTGTGACACTCTGTCACCAAAAAATGTACCATACTTCTCCCACTTTTAATGACTTACACATTTGAGACAATTGGCGGTGGGATAAAACGTTTGACCCATAATAACCTTTCAATTTGTAATCAAATTGCTGTGGTAACTGGAGTGTCGTCTTACTGGGTCACAACTGTTTCATTCATTAACTGTATTATTACTCTGCCCTCTTTTCTTGTGTCTCTGTACTGGCTGCCGCACAGAAAGAAGGGCCTTTGTTGCTGCCTGAAAGGCCCCGTCTCTGTGAGTGCACATTCTGATGGGAACCCCGCTTTACCCACTAAACAAACTTCTCCTAAAGGAGTTCTGTTGCACATCTAAAACTCCTGAACACGGCAGACACGGACCATTTGATTAAATTAAGTCCAATTCTCAAGACACTGGTCCCAGCATCATGTTTAATTTAAAAATTATATAGACATAAAGACATGAAAGACATTTAAGCTTTTTCAATCATAAGTAATATTTTTTCAGGCTTAAAAAATATAATTTGATATATTTTACCATTCTGTGTACCTTAGTTGTCTGTTTTTCTTTTTCTCATAGGAGCTAACTTTTAGAAGCAGATAAATTAATAAGATATTCAGATTGCATGGTTTGGGATTTTTGAAGATATCAGATAGAGAGAGCTTTGTTAAACATGTTGGCCCACACCAATACTCAAAGATTAGATATGTAAACCTTTGTTGTATTTTTTTAATATTATTTAAGGATTCAGCACCAAGTCACATGTCAAAAAAGATTAAATGATTGCTAAAAAATAGGAAAGTTATGAACCAGCCACCTTCATAAGTCGAGTTATAAATTAACCTGATTTAATCACATTTAAGGCTTAAAGTTCACTATAGTTTAACAAAAAAGAAAACAAAAAAACAAAAAACTTGTAAGGGCTATCAACCAAAAAATATATTTTTTAACTTTTTACTGTCCAGCAATTGGGTCTATTGAATGATCAAATCTATTGCAGGTTTTAGGTGACTGTTGCGGATGTCTGGTATATAAGACTGGAAACGGTGAGGTTGACATCTGGAGGTTTTCTTGCACAAAAGATATTTTCTTTTTTGGGATGCCTCTTGATGTGGGAGGTCTTTTTTTTTTTTTTTTTTTTAGTTTGCCAGGAATTCGTCAGATGTTGGTACCACAGGAAGCCTCTTGCAATGTGCGAAAATACTAAAAGTGGCAACATGTTGTACCCACCTTCCAAAATGAACGTAATCACTGTCTGGTTCCAGAAACTTCTTGAATGTTTTATTTCTTTAGACCTCAAATTTTTGCTCAGTTTAAATCATTATTAAGATTTTATTATTTTTTTAGCAAAAAATATGTCAACAGTTTTTGCCCATTTTAGGAACAATAGAGTAGGTTGAGTAAATTCAAATCAATAAGACTTGAATAGATTCACTTTGAAATCTTTTACTTTAAGTCAGAGAGAATTTAAATACAGTTAGTCCAAAAAGTCTTTCTCAGTCACCAATTTTCTAAGTTGTCCTACTTAAAAAGATGAGTTTGGTCTGTAATGTTCATTATAAGTACCCTGCAGCTGTAAGAGACAGAATGTAAAAATTCTATGATTTTTAAAGAATTGATTTAAATGATTAATTAGTGTAATGGATCAGAAAATAGTATTTATCTCCTACAAATAAACAAACTTGCAGACCTGTTTCTTCTTCTTTAAGAAGCTCTTCCATCCTCAACTGGCAATAATGTCAACTGCTTGAACTGGTTACTTGTATAAAACCAACTCATTGACTTTGTGGTGGCGTGTCCACCCTTAGACTGGAAGGTCGTGAGTTCAAATCCATAGTTCAGTCATAGCAAAGACTCTACAAATGGAACCCAAAGCCTCTGTACGTGACACTCAGCTTCAGGGGGTTGGATTGGGATGCTAAACCACCATATGGTTTTTGAGTGCGGCTGTGTCTGAACCTCACTGCACCCCCAGGGGATGGGTCAAATATGGAAAACCAATGAGACTTTAACTTAACTTAAACAACAACAATCCACAGCCTGAAACAGTCACCCTTAAACTGCAACCTCTCCATCATAACCAATACCAAGGAACTGTCTAAGGACACCAGGGACAAGATTGTAAACTAAGTAAGACTGGAATTAATAATTTTACAATAGACAAGCAGTTTGATAAGAAGAGATCAAATATTTGAAAATCACTGACAATCTCCCTCCACCTGGAGCTCCATGTAAGATCTCACCTGGTGGGGTACAAATGATCAATGACCTGAAGAGAGCACATGTTTGGTTTCATTCTATAATCCTGGACTTTTTTTCCATTAATGTTTGAACTTTTAGAATTTAAACAAAAGAGAAAGGCTTCAAAATTTGAATTCTCTGTCTGAGAAAAGTGTTTAGTAAGGGGATTTACAGCTTTAAACATATATAATCCCACTTTGTGGATGTCACCCAATGAGGAACCACTGTAGACGTACCCTTCAATCACTTGGCGATAATTTTGGACATAAATTTCCCAATATCAAGAGATATAGATTTTTTTTACTATTTTCCAATATTGGACTGATGTTATCATGCCACACGTATAAAAATATGCACGTTAAAGTACGTGCAGTCAGGGGAGAAGGGAAGAAAGGCCGAGTTTGACAAGAATTGACAAGAAGAGTTATGAATTTCGCACATCTTAGTAATAAAGTAATATAAAAAAAGCAATAACCCAAATTTGAAGAGTTCCAACTCTTGAATAAATTGACCTTTTTTTTTTTTGCTGCAGCAAAGTTTAAGCAATGCAGCACCACTTTCAACAGTGTGCTAATACTGACAAATTAGAGTTTAATACAAGTCCTTACCCATGGCTCTTAACTACAACTCTTACCCATGGCCCACTCAATTTATTATTTTTTCCTCTGAAGTTAAATTACATCATTCCTCCAAAGCTCTTCCTAATTAAGAGTGCCTTATATGCACTAAGATTGTGCTGGAAAGACTGGAGCAGTGCAGAGTCTGGCAGCCTTGGAAAACAAGTGCTCTGTCCAGAGCAACAATTGCCATGCCGTTCATCTTGTTAAAGACCACTCCAATGAAAATGTTGTTTTTGTTTCCTTTTTCTAACAATGGAGGACATATATAAAGTAAATTACGCTTAAAATTGCATTTTTGAGTATTTCTTTATTGAAATTGGTGTAAATCAGGAGCAGACAAAACAATTCAGTTTGAAAAAGCTTGTAGCTCTGATGCAGAAGCTACAATCAGCAGGCCACAAGCTTCCTGCTCCTCTCCATTCTGATGCATCCACTTGCAGACGAATAGATCCACGCACGTTTTTGTTTTTCTTGTCAGAGCTGGCATCTGGCTCAAAACTGTACGGCTGGATGGCTCCATTATTGCTCGCCATTTTTATTGGACCGCTAATGTTATGCTGGGGCTGTGAGGGGCTGTAAGATAGCAGAAGAGCTCGTAAACAGATGGATAAGAGGAAGTAGGGGCGGGCTTACACCACACCAACAGCTCCGCCCACAACTCGGAGACGAATTTCTAATTAACTACTGCCACTAGAAATGGAACATAGCACAATAAATTATTTACAATTTTGGAAATGTCTGAAAGGAGATCAAGTTTCTAATGTTATTGGTGTTTAAAGAATAATCTAATCTTACTGGTGCAGCATTGTTCTGTGTGTTGGTGCAGACAATTATCTCCAACAGTAACTGATTTACAAAAGGTTAGGAAACGATCTCATCTCTGCATAAATTGACAAAGGAAAAGTGATTTTCTAAGATTTATTGTAGATTTTATGAGCTTTTTCTCATTGCTCTGAGATGTAGTTACGCTATTCCCTTAAATGTCAGTGCTACAGACTGACTTTGTGCTGTTCATATCAGTGTATTTAGGAAAAGCACATCCCAGGAGTAAAAATAGCAACAAGTTTATCTCAAAACCATTCCCTAAAGCAGAGTGAAACTTTACAGGCTTCAATGGTGAAATGGAACGAGCTCCAAAACCTGACCTTATTTGGGAATGTGTTGCTGAGGTTTTTTTTTATTGTTTATATTAAACTTAATTTGAAAACTCAACATTGGATTTTTGACATGTTCTATGACTGATGAATCTTGTTCTTTCCAAAGTAAAAATGGGTGCCTGATTTTACTAACTGACACAGGACATTGTCCTTCATATTGGCATGAAAAGTACTAGACTGCCAGGAAATACATAAATAACAGTAGTGCTTCTGTATCCCACGAGAGGCACTAATGATGCACAGTGGAACAACAGCGTGCCAAAAGATAAAGGGCATTGTGAACAAAAAGAAAACCTTTAGTAGTCAGAAATATTGGGAAAACAACTAAGCTCTGAAGGGTCAGACACAGCCCTGAAACGCAGCACATAATTGCAAGTCAAGTTAAACAACTGTCTTATTTTCCCAATCTTGGCACGCATGCAACTAGCTTATTTTCATAACAATCCAGCCAACATATTCTTGTCCTTGGTCCTGCAAGTGTGAAGTAGTTTTGCCAATTGAGGTGAGAAAACTTCTGGAGTTAATGGAGAGTTTTTGAAACTGATGTTTGTTGCTTTTTGTTCTTTTCAGAAATCTGCTGATGCTGCAGCCAGTGACTCTGCCCCTCCCACAAAGCACTGAATGAGGCTTAAACATAGAAATGAAAGACTTAAGATTCACCGCTTTGTTAAACTAGTGTGTTTTTCTGCCGTGTTTTTTTGGACTTTAAGTCCATAGGTTGCATAGGTTGCAACACCCCAAAAATGCATAGTAAAAAAGAAAAATCATCCATAATTTACACTGGAGAATAAGTTGCATGTTTAAGAGAAATGTATCTAGCAAAATAGGAGAACGAGAACAAGCATTTCATCTTCAAAGGCAAATCACAATGGAATAGATACTAATAATAGATTGAATATACAGGTATGCCCGCTTCACTATTAGCGTAACAAATGAATAAATAATCAGAACATGCTAACAAGTCAATTAAACTATTTATATCACTTTAAATCACTGAATCTGTTGAATTCTTCATCTTCTATGTCACTTTGAAACAATTATGCCTCGAAAATATTTGAGGCATAAATATATCATACAAGCAGTGAAATCAAGATTTTGTTAGGTCAGAAAATTTAATATAATTTATTCTAGGACCAAATAAATCACGGGAAGAAGAGATTTTTTAACACTATCAGTCTATTTCAACATCAGAAAAAAATGTAATAGATTTAGTTTTTGACTCCAAAGCAATAAAAGAAACATTTGATCAATCACAAAATCTGTGTTTGTTTACAGGAACAGGACTTTGGCCCCTTGCAGCAGTTCCGTTAAACACAGGTCATCTTTATGAACTTGTTGGGTCAAATGTAAAGCAGTCTGTTCAACAGCTCAGCTCATGTAGAAGATCAAGATTCCTCAGAATGCGAGGAAACTATGGTTGGCAGAAAAGCAACTAAAGGGAAACTGTATCAGTGACCCTGTCATCCCATACGGATCCCAGCATCAACGTGAACAAGTTTAGAATTAAAAATGCAGCAGTGAAAAGCAGACAAGAGGAATAATTCAATTATTTAATTTTAGCAAAGTGTGGAAAGGAAATACACAAATAAATATTCCTGAAGGTTTTTGGAAAAAAAAGCCCTCTTCTGACATTTTAGCTCTTTGTCATGCAAACTGAGATATTGACAGATCAGATATCACTGAATTAGGAGCTGATGTAGTAAATAAAGTTTAATGCTTAGGGAGTTTGTGTTTGTCAGGGCGGGTGAGGATGTCCTGCTGTGAAATCTATGATAAATAGGAGTAAATGTCCCAAAGTCCCACTGTGTGGGGATGAGACAAAGCTGATAGAAGATATACTGGGTCACACTCAGCTTCCAGCCTGACACCTGCTGTGAAGAGAGGAGAAAGTGCTGGAAAGAAAATGATGCGAAGTGTTGTAAAGAAGAGAAATTGCATTCTGCTTTGACTGTGATAGCAAGAAGTCATGTTTACTGCAGTGTTGCAACTTGTGATGTGTTGCTTTAGCTGGACACAAGACTTGGAGCAAAAAGGATGTAGAATGGGGCGTCTTGCTTGTCTTTTACATGCTTTCTTCAAGCTTCTATGCCTCTAGTTTGGTAGAAGCCAACAGCTCAGACCTTTTTATGACACAAGTTTTTTCTGTGTATACTAAATGATCAAAACAAAAGTTGTGTAATTTGTTTTTTATATATCATGAAGATTAAAACATTTAAAACAAGAGTCTTTTCTTGGAAAAAAATGGTAAAAGTTAAATTTTTTTTGTCTTCCAGGTTGCCTATATCAAGGTCAAGAGTGCCGTCTTGTGATTCACTATGAGAAGGGCTTCTCAGTGCTGGCCGACCCGAAAGCAGCAGATGAGGAGGATGGTGAGAGGAGAGCCCTTAACACCTCTGTCAACCCTCAAGTTCTTCTTTCTTATCCCTTCGAGAAACTCAAGATGTCCTCGGATGATGGAATTCGGATACTTTTTCTAGACTTTGGAGGAAAGGAAGGGGAGATTGTAAGTATAAACTCTTGATTCACAAAAACAATCAAAGAAATCGGTACCTTCTTGAAGAAAAAAATGTAGCATACCATTTTACGCCACAACCAAGCAAACTCCCTAAACTTCACAAAGTCCCACTCTGATCATCTTTTGATCTATTGTAAAAGCGTTTCCAGTGGTCTACTACTTATGAGTATACAGAGAAAAAAAACTGTCAATTTCGAGGACATGGTTTCTGCAGAGCAGCAGTAGTTCATTAGAAATTCGCCTCTGAGCTGTGGGTGGGTTTGATTTGAATAAAGAAATACTTAGTCGTGTAATTTTAAGCTAAATTTTCTTACTTTATGACCTTCATCTTCAGAATAAATGCTACAAACACATGCTAAAAACAACAAAAACACAAAAGAAAAAAAACATTGTTTTTCACCATTGTGCTCATCCTTCCTATATGATTAATGTCAGTCAATATACGGTATATCAGTGAGGAGGCTAAGCTATTAGACAGACAGGTGGTTATTAAAATGTCAAATGTCTCTAATAAAATACATTTAATTAGTATTCAAAATATTTAAATCATTTGACAAAACTGTAACATCACATTTACTTTTACTGAAAGCCTCTTGAATTTCTGAAGAAAACAAAGCAATAATAGTTATGAAGGACAAGGGGTCAAAAGGTTTCAGAATCTTTGTTCAAGTTTTTGTTTTACTTAAATGCAAAATTTTACTTTATTTTTGTTTTACCTTTAACATTTATATATATATATATATATATATATATATATATATATATATCAATCAATATATATGTATATATATATATAGATATATATATAGATATATATATATATATATATATAAAGCACATGCCATCGCACAGATCTGAATCACAGTCACACCCTGTCTTACATGCTTTGATCTCTTTACACTATTTTTTATCAATGTAGTTAAACCTTCAAAAATGTTTGCATTTTGCTGAGAATATAATAGAAATGAATATATGACCAGTTTAGTAAGTGTCACCATGAATGGTTTCCACGTTTCATGAAAGTTGGAACATCTATTTTTAAAAAGGTATGGGCAGTTCTCAGGAAGTTTCTCACGCTGGAGGATTTTTAATCTTTTAAGCTCACTGACTAAAGGTCCAGCTGGTCCACATTTCTGGCGGCAATCTCAAAGCAATCTGTACCTCCCTTTTTCTTTTTTTCTCGTTAAGAGTCTGACATAAAAATGATTAGCACCACACGAGAATTTTACTGATGTTCTATGATGTGTGACTCAAATTTAAACCCTGAAGCTAAATGTATGCATTAGATTTAGATGATGTGTTTATTGTATATGAACATATTATTAAGAACAGAACCATCTCCGTCCCACTGTCATTTGAGCATCTTGTGCAGCATTATCTCCAACTTTATGACAGCAACACTCCTATTTGCACGCTGCACCGATCCTGAAGGTAAACACCAAAAGTGTTTTGCAGCTTTGATTTAAAATCTTCTCTTGGCTGCTTGAACAGAACACGTTAAAGTGTCTGTCACATCTCTGCATTCCAGCACAGTTAGAGCCGAGGCTTTACAAACAGTCCCCAAGCATGTGTGGATGCTGCTGGGGGCTCATTAGTGAAAGCTTGAAAGTCAGCTGGGCTCTTTTTTCCTTCACACTTTTGATGTGACTGTGTTATCTTGGCAGGATAAGTCTACTTATGGTGCTGCCCATGCACAATCCCCCATGGAGGAATTTGAATTGTTGGGATTTGTGATCCGGTCTGCTGTAGATGGACTCTCTTGTCTAACATTTGCTGGACACCAGCTTTGACCAGCTGAGCATCGGTTTGACTGTGAATTCACGTGCTGAAAATCTCCTGGCTTTTGGAACAGGATGTGAGTCATACTGGTCCAGTTAAGCTCTGTTGACTCGGGTTTTGGGCTGGGCTGAGTCCACAGTTACGCAGTGTTTGTCCAAAGCTTCACCTAATCCTAACTGCTGACTGTTCAGTAAGCTTTAGACGTGTTTTATACTTTCCTAGTTAGACATTTTACCCCTAATTTAAACATGACCTTGTTCTACCTTCAACTTGATAAAAACACTTGTCAGTGAAGATGAGTACAACACAGTAAAGCTTTCTGAAAAGGATTTACTTCTACGTTTTTGTGTATGCACACACTGAAAGGTTGGTTCATCAGGAAAGCATCAGTGTACTGAAAAAGGAGAATATTAATAAGAATATTAATGAAGTGAGATATTCTTAAAACACAACAAATTACCAAAGTTTGACCAAATGATCCTTAACTTAAACAACAGCCTTTGAGTTAAAAAAAAAACACTGAAAAAAATAAAAGAAATGAAAAGTCTTATGATTCATATTTTAAAACAAAAGCAATGAAATTGCCATTATGTGTAATCTACTATTGTGAATAAATAAGTGGGACAAAGCATGGTGATAGTCTTCTCGTGTCCCACAGCATCTATGTTGCCCCTGGTTCCTGAGACCTAAAATTACTCAAACTAATGCTAAAGTCAAGGGTTGTAATGATTTTGATTTCTATTCCTACAATTCAACCAGATCAAGCTGTCAGAGACAAGTTGTTAATTGGATCGACCTATGGTATTATAAAAATGAGATAAATCAAAAATGACACGTGATGACAGCAAAAAATGATCAAGTTATCATTACAGTCCAATGTGTGTAAACACCTTTGCAAAAATGTGACCATACAGGGTGGAATAATGCTATAAGAAGGTTCCCTTTGTATTTATTTGATGTGGAAAAACAACAGTGGGCAGAACTTTATGAAACTAAAATGTGAATGGATCTGACAATAATTCTTGTTTACTTGTTTGTTTGTACACATATTTAATTTACTCTTGATTATCTTGCAAGAAATACAAGGAATCTGGAAAACTTCACCTGTACTGTTCAGTACCAGGTATTTATCTGATCCACACTGGTTGAATTTATGGCTAAAGATGTCCTGGACCGATTTTAGGTCAGTGAATCGGATCTTTCAAAATGAACCAATATCGACTATGAATCAAATCAACAACCACAAATTATGTCATGATTAAAATTGTTGTAAAAATGAATTGTTACACCCCTTATAAATAAGCTTGATATGGCATGGAGGTGGTCTCATCATGGTCCAGGGCTGCTATCTTGTCCCTGAGGTATTAAATGGTTACTTTACTTTACTAAGTTACTTTAGAAACTGAAAATTACTCTATTTTGAGGAGCTAATTTTACAAAATACTCTTGGTGTAGAAAAACTCATGCTAACACAAGCTACTCAACAGTTAAAAATGGATTTGAAGTCTTTGGGAAAAACAAAAATCAGTACACCTGACTAAATGAAAATACGGAACAAGAAGATAAGATAAAAATACTTTATTGATCCTAAACTAGGCAAGTTGACTGTTGCAGCATCAGTGCACAAGCATTAATTCTGCAAAAAACATTATAAACAGTAGGCTATATACATTGGCTTGCAAAAATATTCATACCCCTTGAATTTCTCCACATTTTCTCACATTATGACTACAAACATAAATATATTGTATTGGAATTTGATGTGAAAGACCAACACAAAGTGGCACACACCTGTGAAGTGGAAAGAAAATTATACAAGAGTTCAATTTTTTTTTACAAACAAAAAACTTTTATTGTGTGGTTGGATTGATTTTCTGTTAGAAAACATAAGAAACATCTGGATTACAACAAGCTATATTTAGAGTTTGATATTTTTTTCACTAGTTAAATTTTGGTACATCACTTTTTTGAAGAAATAGCCAGCAATTCTGTTTAAAATGTTTCTTTCCTATAATTTTCAAAATTTGAGATATTTAAATGTGAAGTTATAAAAAAAAGTTATGTTTTTAATATCATATATTTTAAAGGCTTAAAAATGTGTCAAAGGTGTCAGTTATCTTGTCTAGAGCTGTCTTTTCAAAATAAATGTCTTTAAGTCTGTCATCTCTTTTGCTATTGAGGAGAGTTTTCTTTTATTATTTTTACTTTGTCTGAATGTATCATATTTTGTACCACGTTCTAATCTCCGTGTTCTCATTCCTTCCAGCAGCTGGACCTGCACTCGTGTCCAAAACCGATCGTCTTCATCATTCACTCCTTCCTCTCTGCCAAGATCTCCCGTTTGGGTTTAGTGGCCTGAATGCCTCACTAAAGACTTTTCACCTCATTCATCACCTCCAGAAAGCCGCCTCTTCATCTTTCTGAAGCCTGCATGTAGTACAAAACTTCAGACTCCCTCAGCTGTAAACCCGAGTTTATTGAATGTAGCCTTTAATTGGGATTTCAGCTTTACTGGGTGGAGGACTGAACAAGCTGCACTGGGACTGGACAGACTTTTGAGGGGTTTTTTTTTTGCCTAAATGACTCCTTTAAAGGCTGCTGGATTTTAAACATCCAATGAAGAATCCCAGTGATGCATGGACTGGTCTGGATGCAGAGTAATAATGCATTAGCTGTGCAGATAAGCAGGCGCACTGAAAGGAGCGGGTTGAGCATTGCTGTCACGCCCAGGGTGGGCAGGACTGGCCACATGTAGCACGTTTTCAGATGGATTCACATTTAATTCAATCAAAATGTAATTGCAGCCTGCCCACCATTTACCAAATTGTCTAATTTATTTGCCATTTAACTCTGAGAGAGCATTGTTAATTTCACTTGTCATTTTTCTTCCTCGAGTCCTTGACACACTGTGGCAAAAAACGGTGCGTTTGTCTTTATTAGAGCCCCTGAGAGGCCTTGTTAGCAGTGTCAGCATTTATCATTCAAACCTAAAGAGGACAACAATTTCCCGCAGCGTTCTGCTCTTTTAGCAAGTTACACATTATGACCCAAGTATTTCATCTTTGAGTTGACAATAATCTGACAGTTGTGAGGTTGACACATGTTCTTGAATGTAATATACTTAAGTAAAGGTGTTCATAATAATCAAGAATCATCAAATACTGCATTTAAAAAGAGTCTACTAAGAATAGTAAATATTTTTGCAAGCACCTTTTCTCTTCGGATCACTGTTTTGCAGAAGGAGCTCTTCTTTTACTGTCATTGCATGACTCCCCTGCAATTGTGGCTCACAATTATTACTCTGCCCTAAACTAAATGCATTTTGTACATCAGTTAATTAATAATGAAGGGTTAAAGATTAAATCCCTCTGTGTTTCTTTACCCACAAACTATGCAGACTTGTAGGGTAGCAACTTGTGAATCACTTTTGAAACTTTTTTTGTTGTTGTTTTACTGTAAGCTACAGTACACAAACCCTATCTTTTTATTTGGACTGAAAAGAGTCCTAAAAACCCACTCCGATCATTTTTTGATATATTTTAAAAGTTTTTCCTGTGGTCTTTTAATGATGATTATGCCATTTATAGCCAAAATCAAAAGCCTCTGTCCTTGTTTTAGCAGTAGTCTCAGTTGTGGTTCCACTGGCACAGAGCAACCACACTCCCCACTTCCTATCACCCATGACTGAGAGCTCTCTGTCTACACTCACCTCTCACATCCATTGACTGTATATAGAGATGGACACAGCCGGGTGTGACGCCACCCATAGAAACTCCCTCACCTCCGGCTCAAGCGAAATGAAGCCAAATTAATTGCCATTTTTCTGTGATATGGACACCGCCATTTGGAGCCAGTTGAGAGTCATTGGTTCAAGTCATTCTGAGTCAATCATGAGTAAGCTTGTTCAAAGTCCACACACCTTCCATTGAAAGCAGGCTTGGGAGAATCTGTGAATCAAACGTTCGAGCTGGGGGCTAACGGGCACCACGTGGTTTTACAGAGGCAACTGATTGGCCAGTTTATAACTTGAATAACATGCGCTGGATAAAAAATATGAAAAAAATTATAAGAAAAAGACATCAAAGCAAGAATGGTTATTCTGACTAGTAGAATGACTGAGTAATAGCTGTTTATTTGTCAATAGAAGTATATGGGATGTTGGCTTCTTGGAACCAGAAGGTACTTCCTGTTTGGAATGCCAGGGGGGAGGAGTCACTCGGGTCAGTTCCTATTTACAATCAATGCTCACTCCCCCAACCTAACATTATCGGTGCAACAAAAATGACGAGCAAAATTGTAGCCATTCAGCTGTGCAGGTTTGATCCAGATGCCAACTCGGACAAGGAAAACGAAGACATGGATGGATCTAGTTGTCTACCAGTGGATGCATCAGAATGGGGCGAAGCAGGGAACTTGTGGCCCGCTCGTCACAAATACAATATTTTTCAATCGATTTTTTTTTTTCGTCTACTCCTGATTCACAAGAATTCGAATAGAGAAATACTCAAATGCAATTTAAAGCTTAATTTCCTTTGTATATGTCCTACATCGTAAAAAAAATACACAGGAACATGTTAAAACACAATTATTATAGAAGTGGGTCTTTAACAAACAGTTCGTTTTCAAGTAAAGTTTTAACCACTGTAGTTGAATTTCTATCCAATCATCTTTAAACTTTGTTACCTTTAAATTATGATTTTAAAAAGTCCACATAATTGTTAACAGTTTAATAGCAAAAAAGATTTTTAAAAAATTGTAATACAGATGTGCAATTTAAAGAAATATATATAATTTTATCTGACATGAACACACTTTAAAAATAATACCTTCTAGAGGTGTAATGTATAGAAAAAAAATGACACAAAACTCGTTAGTTTATAAACTTTAGGGAAATGTGGCTGTTTGTAGTTCTTTAAATCAGAAAATTCACCGTCCCTTTTTAAAACTTGCTGAAAAAATTGGAGCATTTACCTCAAAAATTCCTAATATATTTATCAGATGAACCAACATTTGTCACGATCTGCCCCATCAAGAATGAAAATCTCAGTTCCTTCATTCGTTCATTTTCCAATCCGCTTCATCCCTTTCGGGGTCACGGGGCTGCCGGAGCCTAACCCGGCTACTCATGGGCGAAGGGAAGGTACACCCCTGGACTGGTCGCCAGTCTGTCGCAGGGGAATCTCAGTTCATTTAGTTTATTTTCAGTAATTTTAGAAAATTTGTATCTTTGTATCTTTCAGTGTGTGCCCATTTTTTAATGTCATGCAGAAAAGCAATGAAAAAAAAGTTCTGACTGACATGACCCCTGGACAGATTTCGTGCCTTTCCATAACTGAAATAAAAACAAAAGTACTATTATTTTTAGATATATTAAAAAAAGCAAGCAGAAAGGACAGAATGGGCGATGCTGGATTATTTTACATTACATGTTTCTTTCACCCCATTTCCACACGCTGTGCTTTTTGATTTTACGGATTGTGGTTATACTATGCTGAAGAAGAGATTTATGATTGTTGATTCTGACAGATAGTGGAGACACTGTAACACAAATCAATGACTGATAATGTGACGTGGAGAAGAGCTTGTTTATGACTTGATTTGATTTGTCAAAAACGCTGATGCCTTTGGCAGCTACTCTACTGTAACTCAGAACGACAAAAACCTAGTTTTTAATTCAAGCCGTGCACATAAATCATATATTTAACAGCAATGCAATGAGTTGGGTTTTTTATTGCTTTGTGGTATTCCTTCATCAACATTATTATGTCTTATTTCTTGTGAATTAAAATAATCACTTATTTCTTTAGATTATGGATATAGATCTTATAGAAGAGAAAAAAATCTTTTTATTTTTGCTTTGAGCTCTCCTCAAATAAAGAGAATTTTTAGATTCCTGGCTGTTCACCTGGCTGTTCCTGAAGCTCACCGGAAAGGATTTGTGGAGCATTTGAATTGTAAGCAGCACCCAAGACAACCATAACTCTTGACATTGTTTGCTCGGCTCCAAGGTAATGAGTTTGTATCCTTTCTGTCTCCTCTACACTTGCGCAAGAAGGACGGCTGCTTTTGTGTTAATGAGGAATCTGGAGCTCAAACCCTGAAGTAACTCTTGACATTGTTTGCAGCCCGACATTTCCTCCCCAGCAGATTTTCCCACCTCCTCGTGTTTATTCCAGTTTCTCTTGTGTTATTGAGCCGTGCCAGACACCCAGCAGGACACTGAACATCTGCAGATAGCAACAGTTGCATCACTTGGAAAAGGAGCTCAAGGAATTCTCACCCTGTCAGCTTTCCTACCGAGATACAAAATCACAAGACGTGAGGGCGCACACAAATTGACCTTTAGGTTTTAAATGCACAAAATCACACAAACGCTGAATAACAGATAATATATGTAACGAATAATAATAAAATAAACATTATTTAATTGAGTGAGAAGTGCTGAGCAAGAATGTGAGCACTTAAAAAAAACTGGATCTGCAGGCAATCAGTGTGAGAGAGCATGTGTGGGTTTTGTTCTTCAAGCACATGCAGGGAATAACCTCTCTCATGCAATTATATTCCAGCGGAGTGGTTTGTGAGCGTGCATGTGTGTGTTTGTGTGGAGGGTTTTTTCCAGGAGCTCAGAATGAAAATGCTTTTTCTTTCGGCTCCGTGTCTGGCTGCATTCCTCGCTGCAGCAGGTCCTCACAGGTTCTTGATTGGGTTTGCATTTAAGTGTGTCTGGACTGAGTTACAACAGAAGTGCTATGGTTAAAGGTTAAACAAAACAACAAAGAAAAGTGAGGAAGATTAAACTTGAGAGAAGTTCAACCTTTCCATGCATCTAAAAGTGCTTTTAACATTTAGAGAAGCCACGTCTAACTGACATGCTCACCAGGAGTAACTTGTTTGTCCTAATGGGAGATCAGCTTTAACAAAACCAGTTTTTGTTGTTTGGATGGATGTGCTTTGACTCAGCTGTGTTTTGCTTTGACAAAATCTAAAAAACAAACCAAACTGAAATGTAATTTTAAATTATCGTGACTTTTTAGCACAGGAAGTAGAAGCTGATTTAACGAAAGGCTGAAATGCTATCGTCTCATCCTTTGGGATGTACAGCACATGCTGCTACTCAGAAATGGAACACTTTAATGCTTTTGTCTGCACCTCCATCTTTCTCTCTGCAGGAAAGCTTTTGAAGAAGCAATAACATTCACAGTTTCAACCTTTTTATTTCTCTTACATGTCTTACTGATATCCTTAAACTGAACAGACTGAAACATTTTGACTGGGAAATCTGCCTCACATCACTTTGTTGTTGTTTAAGCAAGCTGCCATCATTTACCTCCTCAGAGAGGCTTTTCCTTTTTTTTTGCAGGAGAGACAATTGCACAGCTAATTACATTCTGGGAAGTTTTTAGTACACTGAAAACATTCATCTTTGCTTTTTGTTCTTCCTTAGCTCCTCAAACGCTGAAAACGCTGGTAAAGGTATATTGCATCATTCTGGGCTAAAGAAAAGCTTTTCTTACAGGTTTAAACAAAATGCAGAGGTTTCTTTTCTTGCCATAATTTTTCATCACATATTTAAGATTAGTAACCTAATAACTTAAGCTACCATCAAACCGTAATCATGGTTATCATCTCCCCGCACTCTGTCCTTCAGTCCTCTGTCCACTGACCCATTTTACTGCTTTATGTGAGTTCCAGTGCATCTGCTCTGAGAAGCAAAATTAATGCTGGGTTTAAAAAAATAAACAATTGTATTGATTTGAATCGATATTGTCCTACAACATGCAACATTGATTTATAAGTCCGCAGTGTGGTTTTCTTACTTCTGCAGTTCAACGTTTTTATTGTTAACATTAGATTTAATAAACTTATTTCGAAAGATGAAATCCTGTGAATTTTTGTCTTTAGCAAAAAAATATAAATTAATAATGCTGAATTCAAAATCTAAATGGTTACGAAAACACAAATCTCCCATTCTGTCTTTAATGTGTAACCAGCCTGAACTTGGTTTAACATATCGAACTCGAGCAAAGAAAACAGGCTGAACTGGACTAAAACATTTCTAAAAAATGTGACTTGTCGAATTCCACGTCATTATGCCAGCAGCACAAAATAATTTTTTTAATTTCTGGAAGAAACCGGCGTGGTGGAAGAGCAACAGCAACATCAAGAAGCTCAGAGAGACTAATCAATCATTCATTTGAACAGCTGCCTTTGAAGGTCACACTTCATGCATAAAAATCTATATTTGTATATATCATAGTTATGTTTAAAATCCAACAGACTTTTACCAAAGATGTGTGTTACTCTTCAATTGCTGCTAATACATCATTATTTTTCCCAAAAATAGGTAATTACAGGTTAATTTAAATATAAACTGATGCTAAAAATGAGAATGTCTCATTTAGTGTCTACAGAAAATAAGAAAATACCAGCAAACGAGAATAATTTCTAACAAAACCATTTCACTGGCATTGGAACAGTATGAAAATTCTAGCTAAAATATTAAACTGTAGCTGGTACTTTCAAAGCTATGAATGTGCCAGTGCCTTTTTCCTTTACACTTTTATTTTTAAAAAGGCCAGAACTGTGCTGCAAAGTATTACAAATAGTTTCTACTGAAAAATGTCATTTTTCCAGTCAAATCTTCTTTCTGACAGTCTTCTGTCATTTATTTAATCCCTCCCTGGTTCATCAAGCCCGTGATGCAGTGAATCTGCAAGATTTGTTAACTAACTGATCCTCAATTCTCCTACTTCAGAGGTATTCACTAGTATGTTATTCAATATCTAGAGCAGGGGTCTGCAACCTTTAACACTCAAAGAGCCATTCAGGTCGATTTCTTGCTGAACACAATCCAATAAGAGCTATTGGAAATTTGCCTGCTAATGCGGAGCACCTTAAGTATATATTCTGGTTGTGCTTACTGATTTCTAATTGATTTTCTGTGGAACACAGTGCTCCAAAATCTGTAAACCTCATAAACCTCTTAACATTCAACAATGGTATTGTGTGTAACCTGCAATAGCACTGTTGAAAGTTACATGTTTGTGTATGTTGTACTCTGCAGTCCTCCTGGCAAAAGATCTCTCCTGGTCTGTAACCTAGTAACCTGCAGCAAAGTGAGCAATGTGTCTCTTAGTTCCCCAATGTGCATGCATGTGCTCAAGCAGTCAAGTGGGCGATGTTTTTGTGAGCAAAATTCAGAAAAACCCAAAACAGTTAACCAACAAGCAGTTTTGTAATTTTTTTAATATGATTTGCGAGCGAAAAATACCACTACATCCCTTATTCTTCTGTGTTCCAAATATCACTTGTATCAAGGTTTCAGAAAAACATTCAGTTTGACTCTGTTGTTTTTATGTTTTTTTATTGTTATAACAACAGACAGATGCATTCTCCCAGCCGTGCGAACTCAGGTTCTACATACAGGAGAACACACTGCTTCACAGCACTGGAGAACAGACAAAGGTGTGCTGTTGTCTCCATTTTCTTCTCCAAACACGACTGCACTTCAAGCTCTGTTATGCTCAAAACCAATCTCCCACACGTTCCCTCTACAACAGTCTACTACCTCTGACTGTACACAGCTCCCCTTGTCTCAGACTGCAAAGGAAGAGACCTTGTATCTACCCCCGCAAATGAGAAGCAAGGTCTGTTTGTGGGAAAGTGGTGATAAAAGAGAAGTGGGCTGATGAAGTACTGATGCGTGCAAAACAAAAGAACATTTCAAATGTCGCTGCCATGGTCCCCACAGGGCCTCTGGACACCCCTCCCACGCAGACACACACATGCTCCTGTGCTGCTGACCCACAGAGGAGCGTGTTTTTACTGGATCCCACTGATGAGAACGACACCGCTGAGGATTTTTTTTCAGGAATTTGCTTGTCTGTTTGTAACAACCCATGAGCTTCTGATTTGTTCAGAAGTCAGTTTAAACTGGAATATTCAAGAAGTACAACAATGTGCAGTTTGAGAAAAGCATAAGCAGCAGAGAGGAAGACAAAATCTGCATAACCCTACCTGTACTACAGCAAGCACAACTGCAGTGGAACAAATAGAAAAAGAAAAAACTTTACTTCTACATTTTAAGTTTTTTAAACAGGTGCATCTAAATAAATGTGAACAATATTAACGAATCAATTTGTAAATAAATAATTTCAAAAATTAACTTAAAAAGTGGAACAAATACTTTAATTTTTTAACTTTATTGTTTGTTCTCTTATATGTGAAGTAAAGCTTCCTAAATGAAGCATCACGAATGGTAAATGGTGTATTTTTATAAAGCAATTTACTGCCTTCATTAAAGGTCCAAAGTACATTAGAGTCACAGTCAGCCATGCACACACACACACATACACATACACACCCAGACACAATGACACAGCTCCACTGCCTCACACTGCCATGCAATGTGGGGTAACACCAAAAAAAAGTATATAAAAATAAAACAAATTTTAATCTCAATGTAAACCTTCTTCATTATCTGAAAATAAGACATCCCTTATCAAAAAATAGTACTCATGAAGTTCATTTTGTTGAGTATACCTGAGTATAAGTGCAGCAAGTACACCATGGACAATGTAAGTGTAGTGTAGGAAGTATACTAACTGAATACTTCTTCAGACTAAATCGCAACATTTAAAGTGAGTTACAATCTAAAGTGTTGTTCACCTTTCAGCCTTTCCCGTCAGTGGTCGCCACACTGAAGCAGCTGTCACTGATTCACACAGGTGGTTTGGCAGAGATTTTTACGCCCTTCCTGACCCGACCCTGTTTTTTATCCGGGCTGGGGACCTGCACAAGGAGACCCAGTCACGTCGCTACATATGGCACATATGTATGTAAGTTTGCAATGCATAGATAGTAAATGCCTCACTTTTAACTAGGTATACTTGTACACTTAGACCACTTTTCGCTAAGCTTATTGCACATCAACTTGATTTCCTGAGCGAGTTACAGTTTTAGTCATTGGTTAATAAAAAAAAAAAAACAATACTAATATTAATGTATGTGAATACAACTAAAACTATTTCAAAGTACAATATGTGTCTGTTTCCTTATTATTTAACTTCATCTCAGTTCTTGTTCTATGTGAGATTTTACTACTCTAATTGTTTTATAACTTTTTTGTATTTGTATTGTCAGGATAAATCTGTTCTATTTAATCAAATTCCTTACTCATATGGTTTTGCATGTTGTTTCTTTCTTTTTCATTTGTTTGGGATGAATAAGTGGAAAACACAAGTATTCTGCATGAATCACTCTTTGTGACAGAAATGTTAATTTGTGCAATGTGAACAACAACAACAACTCTTTTTGTGTGTTCTGAAAAAACAATTGGTTGACACTTAAGCAACTAAATAATTCACACATACCTACTATTGAAACATTATACATTATAGTATTTTTTAATCAAAAATATAATCAAAAAAATATTTTAAAAAAACAAGTCTTAGTTAAAGAAATTTCATGTGACACTCGTCTAAATGCTTCAGTCTCGTTTGTCTGAAAAGATTTTTGGCTCAGATTGTTGTCATGCATGGTAGATGCAGCAATTAAGTTTATAATTTTGCACAAATACACCAACAGTCTCTCATAGACGTACACATTTTTTTGTCTAAACAGGGCTTTTTCTTTTTTTTTTTTTTATTGCAGTCCTTGTTTCCTAAGTGAGCATCGTCCCACGCTGATGACCCCGCTCAAAATCAGCCTCCCAACCATGGCAACACAAAATGAGGAACGCACACATAATATATGCTTCATAGCAGCTGTGAGAGTGGCTACGAAGCTAATTACCGTTTCATAAAAAAAAAAAAAACAACAACAACAATGCAATGTTCTTTCAGCCTCTTCTCTCACGGGATTCGTCTCTTTCAACTTCTCGCTCATTAAATTTTTAGTAAAGGTGTTCAGAATCACCATCAGTTACATGGAAGTTTGAGGTCCAGCTTTTTATTCACCTTCCATGCTTCATATTGTTTAGACATACACAATAGCAGCCTGGACGGGCACCACAGTCCAATATAGGGTGATGCACTAACAAAACAAAATTTACAGAAATAATCTAAGCACTGTGACACACCCACCCATCCACGCAAGCCTCTCCAAGCATTAATATCCCACTGCGATCATCTTTTAATGTAAAAGCATTCCCAGTGGTCTTTTAGTTATGATCATTCAATTTTTAGCCAAAATTAAAAAAAACACCTGTATCATTTCCTAGGACATAGTTTCTGCAGAGCGGCAGTAGCTCATTAGAAATTTGCCTTGAAGTTTTTGGCGGATTTGATTTGAATAAAGACATTTTGAGCTTAATTTTCTTCATGCATGTTGTCCATCATGAAAAAATACAACAAGAGCATGTTAAAAACACAATTTTCATTGGAGTGTCACCTCCAGAAGAAATTCTACCATCAATACTGGTTGAAAGGAATTCTGTTTTGAAAATGCATGTTACTGCAGAAAACTACAGAGACTCATGTCAACACTTTAAATTTCCTTGTACTGCAAGCAACATAGTAACAAAAGCTGTAGTTTCAATGCTGCCATCATGTTTACAAGCATTTTCGAAATGTGTCGCAAACATGCAAAGTTGTTCCTAAAATGCGAATTGTGTCCTTTACAAAGACAAATATGACTTTTTTTGGTGGCAGTACGCTGAAATATTAGTGAAAATTACTTTAGCTGGTTTCACCAAAACCAGATGAGCACCTGAAGCAACAATAATGGTGTCTGTTATACAGTAACCTAAACCCACAAGTAATTCTTCTCTTACTGGATAATTATGCAAATTGTTCATTTTTTGGAAATCGGCAACTTATAAATGTAACTCAAACTTTTTAAGTTTCTGAGAAAGCCCAGAGGAACCTCTTTTTATTTACCAGTAACCTAAAACTTGTGAAAATTTGTTTTCAAAGGTAAAAAACTCCGTTTTTTTTCCTTTTCAATTCATATGTTTTATGTCAAAAGCTTGCTTATTAAAGCAGTTTTTGAGTGTGTCTTGAATACAAAAATGTTTTGTGTTTGATTATGCACAAATTTCGTTTTTTTGTTAATTGAAATCAAATTAATTATGTTCTTTGTCTTTTTTATTGACTTGTCAAATAGTCAGGTTTAAAGATAAATTTCTACTCACTAATTCTAGACTTTCGAATAATCTACTTGCAAGCCAAAATAAGAAAATCTGTTGATACCAAGAGAACTGTTTAAAGTGAACTCTAACTCTACTATGGTTGAAGTTAAAACAAGTTAACCTGAGAAATACAAACCCTGCAGACATGATCAGGATGAATGAAACTTTTCAAACACAATACAAAAACTTTCTTCACATTTGGTTAACAAGGCAGAGTATAGAACTGTGAAACTAGAAACCCAACGATCTTTTCTACATTAAGAATTCTGTAGTTCTGCCTTTGAAAACATTGACTCTTGTCAACTTTGCAGGGAAGAGGTGGTCTTTCCAGCGCTTAGGTCAGGGGTTTGTCGATTTTTTTCGTCATCCAGATCAAGAAATTGGAAAGAAGAATGTTGTCAATGCATCTCACAGAGGCAAACAAAAATGTCAGTACTGATCAGCGGTTCAGGAGTTGGTATTCAGCTCTGGGACTTTGTTTTTATTCTCAGAATAACATCTTCCATCCGCACAGGGTGGTTGGACTGTCAGCAGTAATAATGTAACACACATTTTTATACAACACACACGGAGCAGGTGGGATCTTTGCACCAGCAGAAACTGAGCTAATCAAATGTATTTATTCTGTTAAAATGAGAAGACATATATGTACACAAGTGAAATCAAACAACAATAGATGCATTTCAAAACAAAGAAATGTAGTAAAAGATTTAAAATGATGGTGTGGAACTGCTGCAAATAGAGATGGAGCTAAAATCTAATTCCCTGCGGTCAGCATGTAGTTCTGTGTGGAGATGTGCTACAATCTTCCCGTTTCAAGGCTCTGCAGCCAACCCGGTGTGTGTTCACACCCGCAGGAATGAGCACACAACCTCACACAAGCTTAAAAAGATCTGTTTCTTTGTAATCTTCTGTAAAAAGGAAGAGAAAGAAATCAAATAAAGAATTAAGTTAATTAAAATAGGCTTAATCAACCATTTAAAACCAATCAGACAGGCTTAAAACATCAAACGCTGATCAAAGTGTTAAAATGTAACAGCAGATGCTCTTTGAGGCAAAACCTCTACAAATACATCAAAAGAGGGAAAACAGGAATGCATCCCGCTCGTTGCTTCAGTCGTGATCATCTCCAATTCTTTGAGGTCTTCTCGAGAACCCAGTCAATGACCTGCAACGATTAAAAAAATAAGCTGGAAGGTATTAAAACTGAATCTAAAGGATGAGGCGGGTTTTCAAGCAGTTACCTGTTTGACGTTGCTGCTGGCGGCCTTCTTCATCTCATCGTAAAGACCCCGAGACGTCTTTAGATCCTTGGATGCAATGAATAATAGAAGCTGAATTATTGAGAGCAGAACTGCCCTCTAAGGAAACATCAGTCTTCATCAAACTCACGTTAAAAAGCAACTCTGTTTAAGATGAAAATGAAAACTACTATAAATTGACAACACCTACAAACGTTTCTGTTTAATTAGCAGAGAGGCTGTCAGGTCTATTTAAAAGCATTTTAACAATTTTAATCTAATGAACCACAAAAACCCTTTCCCTCAGGGTTCGCCACATCAAAGCAGCTGTCACTGATTCGCACAGGTGGTTTGGCAGAGATTTTTATGCCCGATGCCCTTCCTGACACAACTCTGTTTTTTATCCGGGCTGGGGGCCAGCACAGGGAGACCCAGACATGTGGCTACATACGTTACGTACGCTATATGTACATCCGTTAATCTAATGAACCACAAATACTTTTAAAAATAAAATGAACATGTATGCAATAATAATTATTCAAATCCCTTAAATGATTTGAAACAGTGGAGCATTTTTTTGTAATAAAACAGTATAATATAGTACATTTTTTACTATATTATACTATTATTTTATAGCAACCGTATAATAATAACATTTTAAAAATGATGTTTTATAAATAAAGTAACTTTTCTGTTTTTTCTTATTATTACCATTTTTTTTTCTTACTATGAAAACTTACATTTGGAATCATGCGAAAACAGTTTTTCATAACCATAAAATAGAAATTAAACAAAAATATATTTTATTGAATTGTGTAGGAATCGATTCAGTAGTTTGGCAGTAATACCTGGATTTAGTAAAATTATCCTCCTCACACAGTATTTTACTTTTGTGTCATTTGAAAAGCTCATTTGAATCTCTGCTTTAGTTCAGTTGAAAAGAATCCTGGATGCGATTCACTACAGTTTGAATGCAGTCAGTCTATGCAGCCCATCAAACAGTGAAATTGACCCAATCATAGTAAAAAGAAAAAGGAAGCGTTTGCTCTAGGGAGAAAATTGGTTTATTGCAAGAAAACGATAGAGCATGAACTGGAAAAAAAAACTTGTAACATTCACCTAATGTAGCAAAGAATGTAAGTGACATATAAATAAACGATAGTTAGAGGACTAGAATGTTTCCTTTATGCCTTTTTTCCTGGGTTGGTTTCTGAGGCAATACAACTCTCAAATGAGCAAATATTTATTTAATTATTTTTAGTTCCTAAAACCAAAATAAATTCAACCAAAGTTAATTTTTCTCTTTCTTCTTTCTCCATTAAATGGAATAGATCAAACTACGCCAATCTTATAGTTTAACGTCTGTTAGTGTAAATTTTTAACAATAAGTTAAGAATTCTTCTCTCACTTTTATATTATATATTAAAAAAACAGATTATTCAATTTTACAAAGTCAGACACAAAAAATTGGATGAAAACCTGCGAGAAGAAGTCTCTTCAAATACTTTCAAATAGGTTAATCTGATAAAGGATCAAACACAACCGGATTATTGGACATATGATAGAAAACACAGAGAATACAGCAAAGAGACCAACCTTTAGATAAAACTTGGAGATATCAAATAGCCTTTTGCTGCAGGCCTCATAGCACTCGTGCTCAACACTGATCCCATGGTGTTTGAGAGTTTTACCTACAACCTCTTCCAACATCTGAGGAAAAAAACAGAAAAAAAAAACACACTTTTGTATTACCACAAGTATGAAAACAGGAACTGTAACACAGTTCATTCTATAACCAGCTAATGCAAATCAACTTCACAGTTCTAAAAAAAAAAGAAGCAGCACACTTTCTTTTTTGAAAAGGAACAAATGTAAAAGAGTTGTTTCTTTAGGAGATGTGGGAGTGTAAGGCATGCCTTTACATTCATAGTGTGAGCTTCCAGGTAAAAACATACAAATATTTTACTGGTGGCAGCAACGGGGAAAAACACATTCCTGAAATAAACAGAATCTCCTTTAATCTCGCCAAGGCAACAGTTCTAAGAAAAACACTATAAATTATCATGAGAAATCATCAGTACTATTCAGTCTCTAGAGGAGAATAGAAGCTTTTAATCTCCAACCTGAATAAAGTGCTATCATTATTTCTGAATAGGAACAACTATTCTTTCCTTTACTTGAGTTTGGATGAAATGTATGCTTGTAAAAGTCACAGAAAATCAGAAGAAACCAAGGTCAAGAGCCAGAGAGTGGGCTGTGGAAGAGAAATGAGAGGCCGTCCAGAGGTGTGTGTGTGTGCACGAATGTGTATATTTCACCTCATTTGAAACCATACAAGACCCACATTCACAATAATAAGGTAAAAGAGCTGTTCATGCCAAGCTGATACAGCGCTCTCACTCCTGACAGACTGTTTTAACTCTTAGTTTACTTTAGATAGTAAGATTGCTCCAATGCTTAATTTGTTTTACAACAAAAAATGATCAACAAATCAGAGTTATTGGGCATCATTAATAACTCTGTTTTAAGGCAGAACTATATTAATGACTGTCTATAACCAGTGCATCACTTACCCTGTTGTGTTTCTGTGAGCGTGACTCTTTGGTACGTTTGTCTTCACAGTTTCCTCGACTCATCTTCTGCTGTTGCACTTTCAGTCCATCAGGAGCAGGGGCAGACACTGAACATACCAGTGATGTCGTGTTAATAAACTACCAACCAGATCAGCTCCACACAGGCACAATTCAGACTTTATTAAGTGTTGTTGAAACAAAAAATAATTATTATTATTTAGCTTCACCTGTAGTGTGTCTTGTGCCTGTAGGGGTGCAGACAGAGGAGGAGGTGGAGGACTGGGATCGGCTCGGTTGTTGTCGCAGAGTCCTAACGGTGGCGTGAACGCCGCTGCTGTTGCTGCTCTGGGAGCAGAAGGAGTCGCTGCTCTCAGACTTCACCAGCCTTGATCTTTCAGACAAATATACACACAAAACAATTTGAGTTTAGCAGTTCATTTTCTTATCTCTGATAAAGGTAAATAGGTTGTCATACTTTCTTCGGGTAGGGCCACCCGCCAACTCTGCTTCCCAGGATCTGCGTTTGAGCCGGGCTACATCAGAGTTCAGCAGAGCTTCTCCATCAGGCACACTTCCTGGTTCTGAGATCAATGCAGGTGAGGGGGCAGGACTAAGAGCGAACGGCAGGGCGCAGGGCTCCTTGGAGCAGGTGGTCTGAGTCTCGTAGCGCATCAGGCGAGACTGAAGCCGGGCAAAAACCTGATCCCGGTCCAGAGAGCGCTGGTTATCCAAGCAGAACCTACACAAACATTTACAGCACAGTATACTATCTCAGGTAAGATAACTTTTAAGGTTTTGCTCCTCCCAACTGATTTAGAGAGATTGAAAAAAGGCAGATTAAGAACATACTCTAAGCCGTGGTAATGAGAGGTTGAGGCTTTGCTAAAGGGCATTTGGCTGACTCTTCCAGGCGAAAGGTCTGGTGAGAGCTGAAAGAAGTTATTACTGAAAAAAGAACAAAGACAGAGTCAGGGGCTGAAAAAGAGCTAAAGGATAAATTGGTAATTATATTTTATCAATTTATTGCATTTTCCAAATGTGTTGCAAATAAAAAAATATATGAAAATCATAAAAAGCCTCCAAAACATATCAAAGTCCCCTTTATTTATTTGTAAATCAATGATCTGTATGGAGTCAGTTTAGGATCAGCATCAAGTGAATGAAAAACCAGATTGCCTTTTTGACAAAAAAACCAAGATTAAATTTAAAAACATGACGCTGTATGTTTGAAATTATTTTTTGAAAATTTGAAAACAGTTTTAAAGTCGAAAGTACACATTGTAAACTTGAGGAATTTTTGAAAATAAAATTGTAAATTTGAAAAAAATAATATTGTAAACTTGAAAAAAAACATTGAAAATTAGGGAAAAAAGAAAATTTAAAACTTGAAAAGAAAAATGTAAACCTAAAACTGTTAACAAATAAAAAATATATATATATTTATATTTTTAAACCCTTTTTTTTACCAGCTCTCACTCTTTGCTTTTAGTTCTCAGTTTCAAGTTTCAATTCAGTTTTCAAATTTTCACTGCCGAGCTGATCCTATCCTTAGAAGTGGGGCTTTGAGCTCATTGGCTACTGGGACATGATTTCCCATGATCCCCAGAGAGGTTATAGTGATGCGACATCTTTTCTGCTCTGGAACGGTGTCTGTTCATGTGCCACCCCACTCTGATGTACCAAACTTTAGTAGAGAGCATTGTCACTACTGTACGGTTTTCACTGTTCACATTTCGCAGTCTCACTGCTTGGTTGATTTTTTTCAGTGCTACTTTGCTGTTGAGCTTGTCAATCAATCTCTTCTGTGCCTGGTTTTACAGATATGTAGCAAGTGCAGCTTGCCTATGTTACATAAATCTACATGTGATTAGATTCTTGTTTTCATTTTAATACTGGACTTATTTTCTATGAAGGATTGACCTTTGAGAGCTTAAACAAGAGAGAAAAGTGTTCATCTCTCTCTGTCTGAGGAAAGTGTTTAAAATGTGTAGCGAGGAGTCCTCTCTGTCACCTCATGGGAAATGTCCCGGTCCCAAAGACCTCAAAGCCCCACCTCATGCGAAAATAGGACCAGCTCAGCAGTGAAAACTTAAAAACTGAATTGAAACTGAAAATTAAGAATTGAAAGCAAAAAGGGAGAAATAAAAAAAAGCTTAAAATACAAATAAACATTATATTTTTTAACTTTGTAACAGTTTTAGATTTAAATATTTATTTTTATTCAAGGTTTAAATATATATATATATATATATTTTTTTTTATAATTCTTTCAAGTTTCCTAAATTGACCCCATACACACAAACCTCTCTTCTAGTGCATTTTTTTTTTTCTACAGACAGGCTATACTTTAGCAACAAATCTTCATAGCTTACCCTCTGTTGATAGTCAGGGGTTGTAAATCCCCACAGGGCAGGCCATCAGCTGTGAAGTACTTCAAAAGTTCCTTAGCATCCAGTGAAGCAGAGGAGCTTCTCTGACTGTCTTTAGGGCCCAGAAGGCTGTCACTAGAGCCAAAACCAAACATACCAAACCTAAGACAAACAAAATCATATTAGAGAAAGAGAGGCTGCTAATAACTTAAAGATAAATAACAATAAATATTTTAAAAATCTACTAAGATTAGATAGTTTTAAACTTTTTTTTACTTTAAATATATATATATAAAAATCCATCTGGTTTACTTTCTCTTCTGTCGTCTCTTCTGCAGGTTTTCTATGTTCTGCAGGACGCTCCTCTCAGGCCAGTCAGCGAGCTGATGGGTAACGATCTGACAACCTAAACAAAAAGACAGAAGCATACTCTGCAGTTACAGTAGTATAAAGAACTGTTTGCTACGTCCCTGACTTTGTACTTTTTTATGTTTTTCCATTTATCAATTATTTAATTCAAACCATTTCAAATGTTAGTAAAAAAAAACCAAATAAACTTAAATGTAATCTTTTCATTGTGTTTATTAATGAGAACATATTAACCCACATGAGTCTGTATGAAAAACCTAAAAAAAAAAAATCGCTTAGGCAGGACCTTCTCAACAATGAGGAGTTGCCTAAAAGATCTAAAGCCTTCAAGAACAAATGAGAAACAATGTAATTGGTATCTACTAGTCTGGAATAGGCTATAAAGTTATTTCTAAAGCTCTGAGACTTTAAATAACCTCAGTAAAAGCCATTATCCACAAATTACAGAGAAACTGACTAGTATTGAAGCTTCCCAGGAGTGAATGATTGACCAAAAATCAACACAAAAGCACAGCTATAGCTCTATCAGGAGGTCACAAAACCCAACACCACCACCAAAAGAACTGAAGTTCTAACTTGCTACAGTTAAAGTCAGAGTTCATGACTCCAGAATATAACAGAAGATAAAAACAACCTGCATGTCAAAAATTGAGACAAAATCAACTCTTGAGCAAAATGGACATAAAAATGTATCTTAGTTGTGCAAGAAAACTTTAAGATAATCCCAAACTTTGGGAAAAAATATAGTGGAACAGTGAGACAAAGGTAAAACTTGCTGAACTCTACTTACATCTGGTCTAGATCTCATAATGCCTTACCAAACCAAACAGAACACTTCGCTCACAAAATGCTGGACTGCTTGTGGTTCCTAGAATCTCTAAAAGCACAGTTGGAGGTAGAGCCTTTAGCCATCAAGCTCCTGTTTTATGGAATAAGATCCCAGCTCATGTAAGAGAGGCTGACACATTTTCTACTTTCAAAGTTAGGCTTAAAACATTCCTCTTTGGACAGGCTTATTGCCAGGCTATCTAGCAAACAGAGAATATTTAACTTACTCTCTACCTCACCTACTGTAATGAAGTTTACCACACTGGCTCTACTTGCACACACTTCCTCTCTCCCCTACACGTATCTGTATCCTTCTCCCACCCCCACTCACCTCACCTGCAATCTTCCTTAGATCCATTGTAATTTGCCAATGCTTTATTTCATTTTGTTCATCACGCTTCTTTTTGGTGCAGTGCAATTCACATGTTGTCCCTCTTAAGAGATTCCTGATTTCAGGAATGTGCTCCTGTCTTTGGCTGTGACCTTGCCTCTGGCACGTCTCGCAATCCCAGCTGTTCCACAACTGCAACTGTTATTTTAACTTGTAGCTGTTTATCTAGACAAGTGTTTGTTTAGTAGACATATACTTGTTATTCAACAATTAAGTTGTAGAATTAATTGTGCTAATTTTCTTTAATAGTTCTAGCACATTACATGATTGTCTGAGGTTGAGGATCCCTCCTTCATGTGGGCAACCCTGAGGTTTCTGATTTTTTTCCCCAAAAGCAGATAGGGTTTTTTTTTTATGAGTTTTTCCTCATTGAGAAGGAGGGTGTAAGGGCAGAGATGTTTGTTCAGCTTAGTTTGTTTAACAACCAGCTATCGTTTACATTTTTATGTTTGACTTTTTGTTCTTGCAAAATACTGACGTCAGTCCAATGAGACGGCTATAGCTGTGATATTGGGCTATATAAATGAAATTGAATTGACTTGAATTAAGGGTAACTGCATTCCAAAAAATAAACATCATTCCAAACATTCCAAAAAAAAGAATAAACATCACAGATTCAGTAGAATAAACATCACAGATTCAGTAGAATAAACATCACAGATTCAGTTGCGTCGCCCGGATTGGCGTTACCAGGGCCTCACCCTGGAGCCAGGCCTGGGGTTCGCAGGCGAGCGCCTGGTGGCCGGGGCTCCTCCCACGGGTAAAACCCGAACGATCAACGTGGGATCACTCCCCAGTGGGCCCACCACCTGCAGGAGAGCTCAGAAGGGGCCGGTGCAATGTGGTTTGGGTGGCAGTCGAGGGCGAGTGCCTCGGCGGCCTAAACCCCGGTCATGGAACTTGGCTTTTGGGACATGGAACATCACCTCTTTGGGAGGGAAGGAGCCTGAGCTTGTGTGAGAGGTTGAGAGGTACCGGCTAGATATAGTTGGGCTCACCTCTACGCACAGTCTGGGCTCTGAAACTCAGTCTCTCGAGAGGGGTTGGACTCTCTACCATTCTGGAGTTGCACATGGTGAGAGGCGGCGGGCTGGGGTGGGCTTACTTGTGAGCCCCCAGCTTAGCCGCCAAGTGTTGGAGTTCACCCCGGTGGATGAGAGAGTTGCGTCCCTCCGCCTTCGGGTGGGGGACAGGTCTCTGACTGTGGTTTCGGCTTATGGGCCGAACAGCAGTTCAGAGTACCCAGCTTTCTTGGTGTCTCTCGGAGGGGTACTGGAAAGTGCCCCAACGGGGGACTCCATTGTCCTCCTGGGTGACTTCAATGCCCACGTGGGCAACGACAGTAGCACTTGGAGGGGTGTGATTGGTAGGAACTGCTTCCCTGATCTGAACCTGAGCGGTGTTTGTTGTTGGACTTCTGTGCTAGTCATAGTTTGTCCATAACAAACACCATGTTTGAGCACAAGGGTGTCCATCAATACACGTGGCATCAGGACACCCTCGGCAGGAGATCAATGATCGACTTTGTAGTCATTTCAGGAGATCTTCGGCCGTGTGTCTTGGACACTCGGGTAAAGAGAGGGGCAGAGCTGTCCACTGATCACTACCTGGTGGTGAGTTGGATTCGATGGCGGGGAAGGAGGCCGGAAAGACTTGGCAGACCCAAACGTAGTGTGAGGGTCTGCTGGGAACTTCTGGCTGAGCCCTCTGTCAGGGAAGTCTTTAACTCCCACATCCGGGAGAACTTCAAACAGGTACCAAGGGAGGCTGGTAACATTGAGTCTGAATGGACCATGTTCTCCACCTCCATTGTCTCTGCTGCTGTTCGGAGCTGTGGTCGCAAGGTCTCTGGTGCCTGTCGTGGCGGCAACCCCCGAACCCGTTGGTGGACACCGGAAGTAAGGGTGAAGAAGGAGTCCTATCAGGTCTGGCTGACTTGTGGGACTCCAGAGGCAGCTGACAGGTATCGGCAGTCTAAGCGAGCTGTGGCTCAGGCTGTAGTAGAGGCAGAAACTCGGTCCCGGGAGGAGTTCGGTGAGGCCATGGAGAAGGACTATCGGTTGGCCTCGAAGAGGTTCTGGCAAACCGTCCGGCGCCTCAGAAAGGGGAAGCAGCTTTCTGCAGGCACCATTTTCAGTGCAGGTGGGGAGCTGCTGACTTCGACTGGGGACATTGTCGGGCGGTGGAAGGAATACTTTGAGGATCTCCTCAATCCTGCTGGCACGCCTTCTCTTGAGGAAGCAGAGGCTGAGAGCCTTGGGGTGGGGCTGTCCATTACCCAAGCTGAAGTCACAGAGGTAGTTAACAAGCTCCTCTGTGGCAAGGCACCGGGAGTGGATGAGGTCCGCCCTGAGTACCTCAAGTCTCTGGATGCTGTGGGAGTGTCTTGGTTAACACGTCTCTGCAGCATTGCGTGGCAGTCAGGAACAGTACCACTGGACTGGCAGACAGGGGTGATGGTTCCCCTTTTCAAGAAGGGGGACCGGAGGGTGTGTTCCAACTACCGGGGAATCACACTCCTCAGCCTCCCTGGGAAAGTCTATGCCAGGGTACTGGAGAGGAGAGTCCGGCCGATAGTCGAACCTCAGATCCAAGAACAACAATGCAGTTTCCGCCCTGATCGTGGAACTGTGGATCAGCTCTACACTCTGTCCAGGGTGCTGGAGGGTTCGTGGGAGTTCGCTCATCCTGTCCACATGTGTTTTGTGTATTTGGAGAAGGCGTTCGACCGTGTGCCCCGTGGTGTCCTGTGGAGGGTACTTTGGGAGTATGGGGTCCGGGGAGCCTTACTCAGGGCTGTCCGGTCTCTGTATGACCAGAGCAGGAGCATGGTCCGCATAGCTGGCAGTAAGTCAGACCTGTTCCCAGTGCATGTTGGACTCCGGCAGGGCTGCCCTTTGTCACCGGTTCTTTTCATAGTTTTTATGGACAGAATTTCAAGGTGCAGCCAGGGTCCGGAGGGGGTCTGGTTCGGGAACCACAGGATTTCCTCTCTGCTCTTTGCAGATGATGTTGTCCTGTTGGCTTCATCGAGCCAGGACCTCCAGTATGCATTGGAACGGTTTGCAGCCAAGTGTGAAGCGGCTGGGATGAGGGTCAGCACCGCTAAGTCTGAGGCCATGGTTCTCGACCGGAGAAAGGTAGTTTGCCCTCTCTGGGTGGGTGGAGTGCTCCTTCCCCAAGTGGAGGAGTTTAAGTATCTTGGGGTCTTGTTCACGAGTGAGGGAAGATCGGAGCGTGAGATCGACAGGCGGATTGGTGCTGCGTCCACCGTTATGCGGTCGCTGTACCGGTCCGTCGTGGTGAAGAGAGAGCTAAGCCAGAAAGCAAAGCTCTCAATTTACCGGTCGATCTACGCCCCAATACTCACCTATGGTCATGAGCTCTGGGTCATGACCGAAAGAACGAGGTCCCGGATCCAGGCGGCTGAAATGAGCTTCCTCCGTAGGGTGACTGGGCGCTCACTTAGAGATAGGGTGAGAAGCTCGGTTACCCGGGAGGAGCTCGGAGTAGAGCCGCTTCTCCTCCAAATCGAGAGGAGCCAGTTGAGGTGGCTCGGGCATTTAGTTCAGATGCCCCCTGGACGCCTCCCTAGGGAGGTGTTCCGGGCATGTCCCACTGGGAGGAGGCCCCAGGGAAGACCCAGGACACGCTGGAGAGACTACGTCTCTCGGCTGGCCTGGGAACGACTTGGGGTCCCCCCAGAGGAGCTGGAGGAAGTGGCCGGGGAGCGGGAAGTCTGGGCATCTTTACTTAGACTGCTGCCCCCGCGACCCGGTCCCGGATAAGCGGAAGAAAATGGATGGATGGTGGAATGCATTCCAAAAAAATAAAAATAAAAAATCACACCAACAACCGAGTATTGTGGTGGTAGTGTAATGGTTTGGGGTTGTGTCGAAGCAAATTCTGTGGCCTAACCAAAAATTCCTAAATGAGAATGTCCTCCAGCTTTTGGTGACCTGAAGCTGAAGTGGAGTTGAGCTCTGCAGAAGAAAATCCACCATTGATTCTACCTCTGAATAGTTAAAGAAGAAAATTAAAGATGTATTCAGACTGGAAAAGTTCGTTGGTCAAAATCAAGTCCTGAACCTTGCATTTGGTATGTATTCAGTTCTGAAACAAAGCTTGTAAACAAAACAATGTGACTAAAGATCTATTCAGTCTTTGGCCAGGAATTATAAGGGCAGAGCAAAGCAACTAGAGAAGGAATAATGGAAATACTGCACTTAATCCTTGTTGGGATAGTTCACTTATTAAAACTTTATGTTTCACTGATTAATTTTGAACATATATCTCAACATCCGGTAAAACCCTTTTTACTGTGGAGGCATGTTGCAAGGGGGTTACTAAGGAAGCTGCAGCTAAGAATGTACGCTGATAAATGTTTACTGGTATGACATATGGATTGTCAGGAAAAGAGTGTGAGAAGCAATGTGCATCACATTAAAATTGTTTTAATGAGCCTGCATTCATCCAACCAACCACAATTTAATGAGTTGCTTTGTCTCATCATTTCTCTGCTATTGTGTTTACATCCAGTAATGCCTGGCCACGATTGCCATTTTGGTTCAGTTCTTTCACTCTGAGCATGGAGCGTATTCCGACTTAGAAAAATTTTAAGAGAACCGGAGATAAGTCAGATTGGAAACAAACCAAGACCACCGCAAAAGATGCGTCCTAGAGCTTGGGTATTCATTCTGGATTATCTTGGGAACTCTGGTTTACTTAAAGCGAATGAAATAGGTCCAGTCCGAATACACCCTAAGACTTCAAAGTTGTGTAGTCTAACTCCTTACCTAAAACTTATAGAGAATATGTGGTGTGGTCTCTTTTTTTAAACAACAGTTCCTCTTCAAAAACCCACAGCTTCTTGAAAACAACAATTCTGCAAAGATAAGAGGCTAAACCTCCTCCACAGAGCTATATTAGACTATATTATCAGCTCTTGGAAATGCTTGACTGTGGTTGTTGCTAATGAAAGTGGATCAAACCATTATTTGGTTTAGGGGATTTATCTCTTCTATAGATAAGAGGATTAGACCTAAAAAAATAAATTTTATGTTATATCTGTCTAATATTTACTTTTTTCCATATTAGGTGAAGTGACACAAGCCACAACACTAAACACTGTTCACACCAATATACATGTCGTTAAAAGGTAACACTACAGTAAATCAACTTTTTGGCTGTTTACTTGTACAAATGGGGCTTTAAAATTGCTGACTGTTGGTCCTTGCCTAATTTTTCACATTTTAAAATAAACTTGTTTAATTCTTGAAACTGTCTGTGTGCTACCCCTTAGAGGTTGAAACGAGGTAGTAAAGTTGAATTTTGTGATTGGTCAACTGGTTAAGTCCCACCTCATTGGAGAAGTTGCACGTAATCATGCTCTGCAGCTTCAGTTTCTCAGCCTGCCTGCCCTCGTCCCGCCACTTTTTTTTTTTCTTTCATTTTTCAAATCTGGGCTGAGAGTGGAGTCAGCCTCCAACTGTCGTGTTACCCTTTAAAAACAAACTATTATTTCTTCCTTGAGAAGGAAAAAAAAGATTGACTTGATTTTTTCTTTTTAAATCATTGAAAAATACAAAAAAATGCAAAAATAAGTTTGACATAATTGAAAAAGGATTAAAATAAAAATAACTTGACCTCCATTGCGTCTGTGACATCTGCTTTCAGCCCAAGAGCTAAAGCACACTGTAGTAGATAAGTCTAGAGAAGCAGAGGCAGATTGTGTATCCATCATTCTGACTTTTTGACAGATGAAGAATCACAACTCCTTAGAGGAAATAAAGTTGCTGCTGCTGCTGTGAAGAACTTCTAAAACATTACACAGGTGGCATAATGTATCACAGTCAGAGAGGAGCCTCTCGGATCTCATGAGCTCCTTTCAACCGCAGCGGCTTTGGAGTCTCATCTTCATCGCTCTGCTGTGTAATGCTAGCACAAGCCCTGGCGTGACAGACTGCAGGAGTGATGTGAATGTTCACCTGGTGAAGCTCGACTCGCTCAATCCTTTGCAGATGTGAATAAATGAATAACCAACTCGCACTTTTCCCGTGCTCTGACAGAAAGATTTTTTTTATGGAAAGGATGAACAAAAAATGTGACACATTTGGATAAAGCAGATTTACAGGCAAAGGTTTTGCATGCACACATGCAAAAACACATGGGAAGACTAACTCCATGAGTCCTGGGATTACCAGCCCACACAGAAATGGCCACACCTTCAGGCAACACAAACTCCAAATTTAATGGATAGCCATCTTTACAGCAAAGCAAGGAGGGATTATCTAATTAGGCTGCTAGTCTATACACGTGTTCACCACCCATGCTTCATATGTAATACATCTCTTTGTTGAAGCTTTGGAAGGCTGAGTCAATATACTCATAATGTAACAATGAAAAGATACACAAGCATAAAACAGCTTGCTCCAGGCTGCATTTTAGTGACTCAAGTTGTGTCTGTTGCACTTTATGCTAATGCAGCTCCTCATGCTGAGTCAGTGCCTCCGTCTCCAAGCACAGATAATTGGATAATAGCTGTAATGATGGGCAGCGTTGTGCAGGCGCCAACACATAACTCACTAATAATGTCATAGCAGCTCTGCCATGAAATTTCCTCGCCATGCGGGTCTTTCTCCTGTCATTTTTAGAACCATGACTGTCCTCATTGTGCACATTTTGCTGCAGGCTGTCATTTGTTTTAGTGTTAATTTATTTGCAAACAATAAGATTCTGTTGTCGTCTGTAACTGTCAGTCTATTTGGATATGTGGAGAGATTGCATGTACCAATGTGAACAAAAAAATTGGAGATCATTATGGTCTGTGTTCTGCATGAACAATACTTGTAAGAACACTTTTTGGCATTTAGAAAAGTTGTGTGCTTGTCTCTTTGCTACAAAAAAAGAATCTCGGATATTAGATACTTGGTCTTCTGTCTTTTGCTGCTTACCTGGTGGTTCTACAGCAAGCTTCTTTGATTGACAGCTGGCAGCCATCGGCAGAGTGGAGTCCAACACCTTCAGATACTGCTCTCTGACCAGGTTCAGAAATGTCTTCAGTTCACCGACAGATACTGGACTGGAGGCCGAATCTTCCGCTTTCCTTTCTGGATGGAAACACAGACAGAAACTATTTTTAGAAGGATTCAAGTATTTCTTTTTGGCCTGCCTCTAAAAATTCTCAAGATTTCAATCAGATTTGTGTTGGAAGACATGAAAATTTTGTATCTGGGTTTCTCTCAGAAAAGCAGAATTTTTTTTTTGAATTTGTCTCTTTTTTTAAAAAAAATCTGGTGGCCTGATGCAAATTTTGGTAAGCCTCTCTATAAATCTGCTGCCAGGAATAGTATTTTCATGAAATCAAACATTCATCGTTTAAGAGACCCAAGCATTAGGGTAACTGAGCTCTTGGAGGATTCATGGCGAAGAATTTCAGATCCACTGGAATAGAAAGAGAATGTTAAATTAAGTTCTAGACACGCTTGTGCTTCTGCTGCCACACTTATCACACACGTGCAGTGACAGCAGAGCGAGAGATGAAAAGACAGACCAGGGATTATGTGTGTTCACACCACCACCTCAAACACTTCATGATCTTTGCACAAACTTCCACTGAAACTTTTACAATGTGTGCGGACATGTCAGTTCCACAGTAAAAGGCAGAATCTGAGTAAACTGTGTAGAAATCCATTAAAGGTTGTTGTCTGTCAGGGTGATAGGCTCTTTTTATGGCCTATCAAAGAGCAGCTCTGCTGAAGAAATCATCTCCACTTCCTTTATTGTGCCATTTTTGTTTCACAATATCTGAAGAACGAGAGCCGTGAGATCTGAGAACAGTTCCACAGACTCTGCAAGATACCCGTTATACCTGCAGGGTCTATTCAAGAGTCCTCCTTAAATGTAACTGCTGCTCCCTGAAATGAGCATTTATTCAAAACAACTGCTCTGTGGCACAGCAGCGCACCATGGGAAAATGGTTTAGTAACATTTCAGTAAGTCAAATGTTACCATCACCTGATTATCTTTTGATCTATATTAAAAGTGTTCTCTGTGGTTAGCAGTTTTTAGCTAAATATAAATAACCTGTCATTTTCTGGTACATAGTTTCTGCAGAACGGCAGGAGTTTATAAAAAAATACGCCTCTAGGTTGTGGCGGGACTGTGAGCACAGAGTAACCAGCCCCTCTTTCCTTCCACGTTGCTGAGAGCTCAGAGCAGGAAACTTGTGGTTTGCCCAGTGTCTCAAATACAATCTTTTTACAATGACCTTCTTTCGTCTGCTAATGGTTCACAACAATTTGAATAGAGAAATACTCAAAACTGCAAATTGAGGTTAATTTTCTTTATGTACAGTATATCCTTCATTATCAGAAAAATGCCACAAGTACAAAAATAAAAAAAAAACCCGAAACAATTTTCACCAGAGTGGGTTTTTAAACTATGTCATGCAATCAAGCAGAAAAGGAACAGATTTTATTTATTCCGTCCCAATTTAAAAAAAGGTGTTCACATAATGTAAAAATGAAAAAGCTATTACACCCATAATACTACATTTAAATTTTCAGTAATAGTAATATTTATTGTATTGCCAAAATGTTATATATCTTACATACATTTACAATAAAAAAATTATTTAAAGGTCAAAAATTAAGTTAGTTGTATTTCTGGGTAGAAATTGCAAAGTGTTTTGGAGCTTAATTTAATTTGACATGTTTCTTCATAAGGATGTTTTGAACTTTTGGGGTTAGGCATCCCCTGACAAAGATAATTATTTCCAAAAAGCCACATTTTAAAAGAAAAAACAAATTTGAATATGACTGGTCTCATAGATCAATTGAAAGTTTGCTGGTCTGATTTCCGCTGCCCCTTCTGGTTCTCCCTTCTACAATGCTGCTTAGCATTTAAGAATTTCAGTCTTTGAAATGTTTCACTTACTAAAATACTCTTTGAGCGCCAGCGTCTGAACGTGGGCCAGCTTCCTTTCCCTCTGGAGGAGGCCGTCCTCTTGAAGGCATGGCAGAAGATGAAGGACGGCACAAACGCTTACTTCTGATCAAAGGGAGACAAAAGTGAATGAAATAGTAGGGTCAATGCTTTGTCAATGGAAGAGTCTACTCCTGCCCTTGAAAAAACAGTAAAAATGAAAAGTTTTTCATTTCTTTGAAATAAATAAAAACATATTTAAAGCATGTGTTAAGTTTGTGATGATATAGGAAAAGAAAATCTTTAAAAAATCATTGCAGCTTGGATTTCATCTACATGTATAGTCATTTTTCCTTGGTGGTCAAGTAAATTGGTGACGCTCTCATCTGTGTGTTGCAAAAACAATTTTGACCAACATCCTGCTGTGTCATTGAGGCACTGAGGACACCTTTTATAGTCTAACTGCACTTTAAAAAGTATGCCACGAAAAGTAAAACGTCTCCTGAAGGTTGCATAAAATGTTAACAAGAGAAACTCTCGGGAGGAAACATCACAAGAGCTCATGAATCTCACAAAAAGCCACAGAACAATGAAGGACTTTTATCAGTAAAGATACTTTCAGTCAAGAGTACAAAAACTCTTTCAAGTCCACCCAACTATTCAATACTAACACAAAAAAGCCCATGACATTACCAATCCACATTTCCACTGCATTTTTGAAAACCCTCCTTTCTATATTATCCGTTCTCTTTCAAGTATTCTTACTATTATAGTGTAACAGATGAGAAAAAACATTAAGAGAGAAGCAAAACGTTCTAGTTCTGACAGAGACCAATGAAAAAAGAAGTAAAGAAAGAGAAAAAGATTATTTAATTGAGTAATTTTTGGAATGCCAGGGTGGCCCTGAATACTTTCAGGTTTTAAAACAGGGCTTTTTTAAAATCAGGAACGACAATATATTTCCATTAGATAGTAACTTTAAAACACGGATAAATGCTCACTAATTTGGAGTAAAGTGGAAATAAATCATTAAAAATTGCTCTATGTAGAGACAGAAGACAATTAATGGGGCCTACTGTATTCAGAGTGCGGTCCTTGATCATTAACAGTTTTTTTTTTTAATTGGTTTACAGTCTTTTTTATTTTTGTATGTCCCACAGTTAACAAAGATATAGCATCTTGTTCTTTTATGCAAAAGCCAGGCGGAAAAGTTAAACATAGTTTGTTTGATGCAGGCTATGAGGAGTTCTGCAGCAAGTTTTCTTTACAGTGGAGAAAAAACAAAACAAAAAAAGAACACAACAATTGCTGCATGATCTACCTGCTGATGGAGGTTTTTCTCTGAGAAGGCCAGAGATGACTGCTATAGCAGCCACTCCATTAATCTGACTTGTTGAGTGCATCATCCTGACCCTACAGATTCCAGACTTGTCATCATCTGACCCCTGGACCAGCAGGAAGTACACAGCACTTTCACCTTTTGTCTCCATGTTGGGAACTGGAAAATATAACAAGGAGGACAGAAATAAATGTCAAGGCTAATCTCCAAAAGAATTCTTTAACGTTGAACTCACTTGTCCTCGAGTTTTTATTCGATTGCCATTTTACTTTTTTTAGGTTTTTTTTTCTGACTGAGCTGAAAGATAAGGCATAAAATCGACTTGCGTCACGTATGCGCTGCACCAATCAAGAACACAGTTAGCGGTTCTATCATATTCGATCTTGTGTTTGGATTTTTACTGCACTGTTTTCACGTCAGTACTACAAAACCCCCGGATCTGCACCCCAGCAAAAACCTCATTATTTCTGTGGATTAGATGCAAGCGATTCGACTCACTGACACAACATGATGAGACCTGCCACATCTCTGCTCTGCCTGTCAACATATCTAACAGACACAGAGGAGCTTAAAAATGTGCAGTCTTACCAAGTAAAGACTTCTGTCCTTTAGCAAGAGACTCTTTCCAGCGCTGGGAACTGAGATGGCTGGCAGGAGACTGAGCGATGGGAGTGATTCTGCAGGACAAACTGAATAAAGCGCCAACCTGGAAACAACAGACAAACATACTTCAGTGCCTTGGATGATGTGCTATATAAAAAAAACAGGAATGTCTCTTTCTCAAACAAGCTTCTGAAAAAAATGCAAACTGAGTCCTGACTGAGAAGTGATTGGTCAGACGTTTACCTTTCCGCGCAGTGACTTCAGCTGCTCCATCAGAAGTTTAGCTTTCATTGATTTCCCTAGCAGGCATCTGGTTAAGGGTTGTGAAGGAGCAATACAATATTCAGAAATGGCACTCAACATATTTAGATACAGAAAATGTCATTGAGCACAGAAGGGATTGAATTTAGAGAACGCAATTTGAATGTCAATGAGTGGATAAATCTTTGAGTCACTGCCCCTCAAGATCCACTACAGCCTACATTAGGATTTCTGTTGCTTTTGTAGAGTTGTTTTGTTTCTTAAATCAGATAACTATTTCATATTGGAGAACGGAATTCCCACAATTTGCAATTGTTAAATTCAGTTAGATAGGAATAAATAAGATCAAATAGACCTTTATTTTACCTTCATTGAGAAAATTTGCAGCAAAAAAAGCTTTGAGGCAAGAGTGGAAAAAAAATAAGAACAAAGGTTAGTTTACACACAAATTTGGAGGGTTTTTTTTTATTTTAAAAAGTCATTGATATTCATGTTTAAAACTGAGAATGGAAATCTATAAGTGATAATTGATCACAAAGTTATTGTCAGATTATTGAGCACCAAGCTCTTTGTGTTGTCAAAGTATAGTCAGATACATTCACCGGACACTTATATTGGGCACACCTGTCCAACTGCTCGTTAACACATATTTCTAATCAGCCAATGACATGGCAACAACTAAATGCATTTAGGAATATAGACATGGTTAAGATGGATTCAATGAGTTCACTGGACTCAAATGGCCTCCACAGTCACCAGATCTCAGCCCAATAGATCACCTTTGGGATGTGGTGGAATGGGAGATGTACAACCAACAAATCTGCAGCAATTGTGTGATGCAGAATCATGTCAATATGGGCCAAAATCTCTGAGGAATGTTTCCAGTACTTTGTTGAATCTATACTACAAAGGATTAAGGCAGTTCTGAAGGCAAAAGGGGATCAATCTGGTACTAGCAAGGTGTACCTAATAAGGTGGCTGGTGGGAGTGGTCTGTCCATAATATTCAAGCTTCATTGGACAGTGGAAGGCAGAGGCTGAGGTAAACAAAGTTTTTAAAGTTTTAAATCAATTTACTCATTAACATTTTAGGGCCCAAATTATTTAATATACCATAAGAAAGTATTTATGTGCAATACTACTTAACTAGAAACTGAAGAATCTATAGGGCTAGGTACCACTGCCAATCTACTAAACTGAAGTTCCCTAATCTTTTGTTTAACAGTTCAACAAAGTTTGATTAAAATATCCATTAAATGCATTTCCCATTAAAAACTAATTTTGTCTGGTTGAGAGAAGCAGATTAGCTCAGAGTAGCTCAGATTTAGGATGGTAAAGGTAGAACTTTGAAGATAATAATTAATATTTCATTTTCTAATTTAAATTTGATTCAATTTTTGTTTTTAAACATTTTTTAACAGGATTTCTTTCTGAGTAGATGCATACATGAAGACAAAGATAGACACACTTGAAATGAGGATACAGTTCCAACTCCACGCTTGACATCAGAAAGCTTGGCAGGTCTGACAGATGAACTATCTGAATCAAGTTCAAAGAGGAAGCGTAGTAATGGAAGACCTGCAAAAACAAGAAGAATGTTGTGTGAGCACAGAGGAAGTGATGAAAAGAATGAAACATCAAGAAGCAAAAGTTGGATAAAGAGGGAAAATGTCACTCATAACTGCACTGATATTTCACTCCCATTCTGCACTCCACAACCCCAATGTAGATCCATTATTGTTGTTTATCTTTTTTTTCAATGCGGACATTATTTACAATACAAACCGAAACAAAAGTTGAGATTAAAAAAATTGTATAAGCTACCAGTGGGTTTATATTAATAAATAATACATTACTTTTTTTGTATTAATCCTTTAGGCAAACTTTACTACTGCACCAGTCAAAAGTTTTGATATACTTGTCCAATCAAAGCACTTAATATTAAAGGGCAATGGCACTCTGCCTTTCAACTGATGGTGAACACCAACATGGAAGTAAATAGACACCTTCATTTTTCTATTTTTTTTTTTATCTAAGCGTCTTAAGATGTTTCCAGTGGTGTAGAATTTACAATTTAATTTTTCTTTTCATTCCAAACATTTGCGAAGCGTAACCAAATCATGCACAAGAAATTCAGCAGAGCTGTCAAGTTTTCAAAGAAGTCATATTGTTGGGTAATCTGAGCTGGTCTTGGCCAGCAAAAAAATTTAGTTGTTTGAGTTGATTGTTTGAGTTTACTTGTTTATTTTTTGCTCTCTTGATAGTAGAAAAAGTAATAAATAATTGTAATCTATGTCTCTGTCAAGACAAATATGCACAATATGATCTTTGCATTGACAACACGAGCAAAACCTAAAAAAAAAACCTTGGTCAAATCTTTAAGAACACTTAAGTAAATATTCCACATAGCATCGGTTGCAATAGTCAGTATGACCTTAGAACACAACAGCACTCACGTTTTCCAGACATTAGCAACAAAAGTGCTAGATTGTCAGAATGACTCAGATCCATCAACACTGTGCTGAATGCCTGCTAGTATGTTGAAAGTGCAAGGTAAAGTGTTGAAAGGTAATGTACGACTAAACCCACGAGGGAACGCAGCATGTAATCCAGTATGTAATTCATTACCTAGATCACCACTGTAGAAACAGCTATGTCTGCTACTTCAAGTCTTGAATTGCTACAGTATTAAACTTGTTCCATTACTCTCACATTAAGATGTGCATATGCAATGTATTGTTACAGTACTCAGAATAAATTAGTACACCCCACTACATTTTTCAGGAAACCTTTGGTGTCCTTTCAGAATCAACATTTTCTATGAGATATTATACTACAAAATACTCCCACAAATGTGGGCCATTGATTGCAAACAAGATTTGTTACTTTGCACTCACAAAAAAAGGGTTTTTCCCAACTAATTCATTCACGAGTACACCCCAAGAAAATATAGTCTTAGGAGAAAAGCCACACTTAAGACGACACAATTCTAATGAACAAGTATTCAACCACAGGTGAGTCTAATGATTGATTTAAGATGTTTCCAGGACACAGGTGACTTTAAAAGAGCATTTCTTAACAAAGAAAAGCCCTTCCCATTTCATGCTGTCAGAAATGGTTCCTCATGGAAGAGAAATGTCACAAAATCTGAGAAAATAAATCATTTCTTTACATGAAAAAGGTGAGGGCTACAAGAAGATCAGCAGAGCTTTACATATAAGTCAAAATACTGCAGCAAAAGTGATGTAAAAATTTAAGAAGGATGGAAGTGCAACCATCTTACAAAGACGTCCAGGCTGTCCACGGAAGTTAACATCTCGACAGCAGTGTCTTCTGAAGAGAAGGGTTGAAGCAAATCGCTATGCAAGTTCACTGCAGTTAGCTAAAGCAGTAGAAAGCCAAACTGAAGTGACCATTTACCGTAACACCATATGGCGCAGTCTGCAGGAATGGTATGCATGGGTATCGTCCACGAAGGAAGCCTCTCCTAAAGCCCTTGCATATAAAAGCATGCCTAGAATTTGCTAGGGCCCATGTTAAAAAAGAGGAAGACTGCTGGGACTCTGGAGTGATGAGACAAAGATCACTGTTTTTGGAACTAATGGTTTTTAAACTGTTCGGCATCGCAACGGTGAGGATTACAAAGAAAAATGCATGTTGCCTACAGTGAAACATGGAGGTGGCAGAGTCCTTATGTGGGGCTGCATTTCATTGATGGTATCATGAACTCAACAATGCACTGCTTTATACTGGGATAGAGATGCTGCCATCACTCCGTGCACTTGGTCGTCGTGCACGACTAATAAAACTCATCCTTGTGGAAAGTTTGAAAATTGTCCTTTTGTTCATCGCATTACTGATTAAATTAGTAATTTTTAAAGAGGTTGTAGTCCTTTGTGCTGAGCACTGTATGTATTGTCAGATGTTTATTCATATCTATTCTCTATTAAAAACATTCCAGAAATTGGTGTGAGAAATGTCTCACTTTTGCATTTCTACTTTTTAGGGCAAACTTTTTATATTTTAGAAAATCCCAGCAAGAGAAAAGGGACCAACTGCTATTTAGACTAAATTAGGTTAAAAAGCAATCAGCATGTAACCTTTCTGACCATCTCCTAGACGCCACATAAGAGTATAACTGCCGTTTCAACTGGTTAAAATACACGCACGGAGTTAAAGGAAAAGTATTAAGCTGTATAATAATTCCGTCATTATCTACTCAAGCTGTCATTCCAAACCACTAGAAAAACTTCATCACATTCTTCTAGTTTTATCTCTGGAGCAACAGATATGTAAACCCACCCAAATATGTGGCATTTCACAATAAGAGCGTTCAAAGTTCAGGCTTTAAAGACGTCTGACAGCAGGCTGTCTGTGACTGTGGGGCTTTTGAGAACTTCACGAACAACAAAGTAAAGCAAAACTGTGATGTAGTTTGGTTAAAGCTTGATTACAAGAGGAGAGGCTCACAATCAGCCCAGCATTGCAACAATGTCTTCAAGTGGTGAAAGAAATGGAAAATTCTACAAATAAAACAAAGATGTGGAAAGTCAAGATAATGAGAATCTTACCTCCGAGTGCAGTCTCTGATCAGTGGAGGCGCAGGGAGCCGGCAAGAGATTACACTCTGCTTTCTGAAGCTCAGGAAGGCGCAGGGAGAAGCCGTCAAAGCGGAGTTCAGATCCACACTGGAGCGAGAACACCACAGAGAAGATGACGAATTACTTCCAAACGTTCATGGTCAGTGCTGGTGTGGTTAAAATGAACTGCTGTACTAAATAAAACTGATGAAGTGAAACACAGATCACTACAGATGTTCCAATACCTCCAACTTTTGTGTCAACACACACGCAAGAATGCAAAACAAAACAGGAACAATGAGTCTGTGACAGCTCCTGAGCAGCATGCTTCAGTCTAGCTCAGGGATGGGCAACTTCAGGCCTCGAGGGCCGCATTCCTTCATGTTTTCCAACATACCATGATCTGGCATGTTCTAATTGGCTGGACACACCTGAAGCAGGTAATCAGTCATGAGTAGGGCTTGGATATCTGGAAATCCTGCACACACTGCGGCCCTCGAGGCCTGGAGTTGCCCATCCCTGGTCTAGCTGATATTAAACTGAATCTTTTTATGGTGTCATGGTTTGCTGAGAAAAACTGCCACTTGGGTCAAAAATCACATAAACATGTGTTAATGTTTCTGCTTTGGAAAGAAACAATGAAGCAGTTTAACAATTTTGATGAACATCAGAAATTACCACAAATTTCAACTTATAATTATTAATTTCACTTTTCTGTTAAAGACCCACTCTGGTGAAAATTGTGTTTATAGTGTTTTTAACGTGTTCTTGTGGCATTTTTTCTGATGATGGAAGACATATGAAAAAAATTAAGTTCAAATGCGCATTTCTGAGTATTTCTTTACTCAAACTGTTGTGATGCAGGAGCAGCAGATAAAAAAATGCTCTTTGAAAATAACGTATTTGTGAAGTGGAAAATACGCTGAGCGGGCCACAAGCTCCTTGCTCCGAGCTCTCAGTAACAGAGAAGAAAGGGGGCAGGGTTGCTCCGCGCCAATGGTCCCACCCACAACTCAGAGGCAAATTTTGAATGAACTACTGCCGCTCTGCAGAAACTATGTTCCAAAAAAAAAACAATACAGGTTTTTTCTATCATTTTGGCTAAAAACGCCATAATCGGACTGTAACAAAACGATAGTCACATGACACACCAAAGTTGTTCCTGCCAAGTTTCTTAGGTCTTTTTTTTCCTTTTTACATGCACAATATCCCACATGTTTGGTGGCTCTCTTTGAATCTAAAAAGTAGGTCAAACTGTGCTGAACAGGACTGCTGCTTCCAAGATGTTTTTGGAGGAATCACAATCCACTTTGTTTGATGGAACCAGGAACTGATTTGGTGGAACTGATTATTTAGTGTAAAGACACCACAAAATCAGTGTATTTGGAAAAATATTTTAAACCATTTTTTAGCAGATTATTAATGTTGTGGTATATAAATCAAATAAAAAGTTGATCTTTTTTCTGTAAGACTCAATTTTCATTAAACAGCGGATTTTCCACAAGAATGTTAAAGGACTCTAAGTTTACCCGACATACTGGTAACTTGAAATTGTTCTTTTATTCCTGCTATTCCACAACTAATCAGTATTGCAGTTTAAAGACATGCAAATTAAAGACGTGCAAAGTTTTAAACAAACTATCCCACCAGCAATCACGTTGTAAACTATTTCTCAGTCCTCTGTTATCTCAACTTTACACTCAGTATAGCTTTGTTATATTTCAAACCACGTTTTAAAAAAAACAAGTGGAAGTGACTGCAGAGAGTAACCCATTCAGAAAACGTCAAACTTTTGTCGTCTTGAAATCATAGACTAACAGAACGATTTCAATGTGATATTTTGTCAACTTCAAAGTGTTTTTGCTCAATGAAATAACAAATTAGTGTGAGTTCATAATTGATCTAGACCTTTTAGGCCAAACACTTTAACAATTCACAATTTTTAATTTCTATTAAATACTATCTTGTTACTCATTTCTTTGCCTTTTTATCAGAACTTCTCTAGAATTTCTGAAGTTCTGTATTTTTCATTAAAAGTACCATTTAATTTTTTTAAATCACTTCTGATGCAAAAGGTCTTCAAAACACTTGATCTTCTCAATTATCCATAGCAGCAACTGACAATTAAATATCAAGTCATTTCTCGGCTGTTTTGTAATTTTTATTTATCTTGGTGCATTTCTTTGGAACCCAAGACGATGGTCCAACTGTGTTCTGAGTTTGTTGTAATAATATTCATATTAAAGATTTAGTGTACTACAAATGACAGAATGCCCCATTTGCTGATTGATCCTCGAAACTCCTGTAAAGCCTGTTGTTAGTTTTACCTTAATTAAAAGACCACTGAGAATGATAATGATTTTAAAATAGATCAAAAGATGATCGAAGTGGGTTTTTAACAAGTTTCAGCTAAATTCAAAAAGATTTCAAACACATATGAACATTATTTTGTCCAGTGAGCCATAAAAATCCCAAAACTAAATGAGAAAAAAAAACTAAATCAACAAAAGAAATCTGTACTTTTAGCAAAAATGTATATATTTATACACACAGAGACTTGGATGATGCATCATTATCATTATCCTTGGAAGGTGACCAAGCAGTTTTTTGTCTTAATTTCCTAGAAGCTGACAAACCACTAAATAACACTGCACACACATACACAGACACACACAAATCCCCTGAAAATTGCTTTTTTCTTCTCTTTAATGGGCTAGTCCTTTTGGACCCCTACAGAGTTCAGATCTGTGATGACCCACTCTGCTGTGTTTGTAACAATTACAGAGCTTTTTTTTCCAGTAAAGTCTAAAACGGCTAAAAAAGAGAGGGTGCTGTTGGGATAAAGTGACTTGTCTGGATCAAGTTGTTTAATGGATGTGAACAGTGGAAACACGTAAAATAAGTATTTGCATGTTCTAAATGAAATGCAGTGGCAAAAACTGAGAATTTATCATTTTTAAAAAAGCATTTTACATTTAGAGGGAAAATAACTAGCTACAGGCTAAATTATTTTTTTATTTTTGAAATTAATATTTTTTGAATGACTTGAAAATCAAGATTCTCAAATAAGGTAAACAAATAAAATACAATATTGTATATTGGCTTTAATTCTTATTCTGTTTTGCACTTATTAAATGCAAAACAACCTTGTAGAACGAAATTAATATTTTGCTTGAGTTTAATTAAGGGTATTATTATTATATATAGTAGTAATATATATAGACATTATTAGACTTTACCTTCTTCTCTTTGATAACCAGGCCTCCTCTCCACATTTCTCTGTGGTCAATACAGCTGAACAGGTCAGTAGGTCCCAGCAGACCAGCACCCAGAGAAGATGCCACCTTCTGCCACCTGAATGAGGCAAATGGCTTAATGAGTGTTCTTGAAAGGAGGCTATTACTACGCTTTGCAAGTATGGCAAACAAAAAAATCCCATAACATTTGAGAAAACTTATGGGATAGGGTGGTATTTTTTTCAATATCATACATATGAATTTTGCTTTAAATAGTGGACAGAATCATCCACTGTTTGAAGCTGCCATGTGTTCATATTTTTATCTCTTACTCCCCCTAGTGGTGGAGCATTGAATTAAACCAAGAAGCTGGTAGAAGAGTCCAGTCTGTAGCTGGGAGAGCTAGTTACGCATTAACAAAAGACCTGAATTTGTAAAAGTCACAGAAAATGTTATGTTTGACCTGGAGGTGTGCTGTGTGATCAGACTGATCTTTGCTGCATGCCAGCAGGACATGTGTTTGAGGGCTCCCAGCAGAGGCAGCAGCTCTTTCAGGGGAGGGGTCTGCTCAGCAAAGGCCAAAAACAGAACGTCCACTAAGGCTTTACCTAAAAAGAAGCAAAAAAGTTATGGTATTTTTCAGCATAAAAGACAACAACTTTCAGAAATGTCTAAAGAAAGCACCCCTGCCTCAGAGTTGTAAATGTTAAATAGTAACATAGAGTAAATATTTCTGAATACAGACAACCTGTGGGCAATGTGCAGGTAGAATTTTTCACTGTTGTCTTTTTCAAAAGACAAATTTCTTATTTATAAAGTCTGAACATCATCACAACAAGCCTTCAAATATAGATGGCTAGAGCAGAAACCAATAGACTGAACAAAAATTGATTATGACATCATAATTCAAGAGTTTTGCTGGTGAACAAACATTGTAGTTTCTTTGTTACCAGCAGGTCTTAGCTAAGAGTGAATATCTCTTTGATACGCTGTTTTTCATTCATGGAACATCTCATGTTTGATGCATTTCCATGCTTTTAAGCTGTTAGGAAACTTTGCAATTACTTAAATATAATAAACAGAATGGCTTAAAGACCAAAAAAGACATTTTAACAAATGAAACCTTTGTTACTGAGGGCTCTGTGGGGTTGATCAGTCATACCTGGAGGTGGCAACTTGTCTGATAACAAGTGCAGACCCTCAGCAGCCTCATCCATTAGACTATTTCAACAAAGAGCATATAAGAGAATCTAATGAATAGTTTTTTACAGGTCGACAAATTTTTGATCATAAGAAACAAAGCTCAACAAATCCATGTTGAGTATTATTTAATTATGAATTCATGATTAATAACTCAAAAACTGTTACTGATGTATATAAACATAAACCATCCAGCACTCACTTGGTAAGAGCAGGCTCCTCATCCATTTGGTCTGCTGTCGCCTGGCTATGCAGTGAGATCAGGCATGCTTTCACAGGGGAAGGTTTGTCCTCTTCACTGTCAGTTTTCTGTTGGCTTGATCTAAGTTCTTCCCAGTCTGAGGTGCAGAACTACATTCAAAAAAGTGACACAAATGCAAATAAATAAATAACTAGCTTGAATCCTAAAATCTTATATTACATTTCTCTTTTAATGTTGCGTGACCGAGTGTTAACACAAACAACTGATAAAGCATCATATAAAATGATCTGATTCTCAGCTTATTAAAAAAAAAAAAGAAAGAAAAAGCTTTGCAGACTTAAAGCATTTTCAACAATAGGAGCCCATGTAGAACAAAAAAATGTGAGTTATGTTATTTTTTCCAGCATTTGTGGAATATAGGCACTTCGGGGGGGATTTTGAACTTTTCTGAATCTGCAGAAGCTACATTTGCTTCCTACAAACATGCCCAACAACTCAATAATCTGTTGTTCATTTTACCTACGGTAAGAAGAAAGAAAACTATTTTTATCCAAAAATCTCAGCTGCTTGTCCCTTTTCTCATAATGACCTGTGAAAATATTGAGACTTTTAAATATTTGAGGAAGCATGCACTGACAACATAACACATCTGAATGAATAAAAAAAAAAAGTATAATATTTAATATGTTTCCTACCCATGTTGCTAAGTGGCAAGTCTGTACAGCAAAAAAACATCGTGGAGCTGATGGACAGCCACTTGGAGAACAAGCTGGGAAAGGAAGGAGAGCTGTGAGGAGAGCTGTGGAACAACACCAGCACCAGGAGAAAGCGACACTTTTCAGAGAGGTGCAAGAATGTTTTTTTTTTTATGTACCTGGAAACACAGAGCTCTTTCCTTCTAAATCTGGAGCTGAAATATCCTGAAGGTCATCATAAATGCATTTCAGAGTCTCCACACCTGAAACAAAAACAAACGTGCCTCAACACAAACACAAAAGACTGACTCCTAACTTAGAGTTTTTGCTAAATGAAACAAACAAGGCTATTTGCTATCGATTTGCTTTGTTAACAATTAGTGGTAATTATAGGTTTTGGGGTGAACCAAACGTTTTAAGTCTTGCTAACTCCTAATGTCAGTTACTTTTAAAACAATGTATTTCTCCTTTATGCGAGCGCACAAATAACAGGCGGACACATGCAAAAACACTTCTAAAGTACTTTTATCATATAATAAATGTGGTTAATAAAATATATCACCACTGAATGTGGCTTAGTTAGTAAAATAGATACGTAAACAACGCATTTAGACTACTACGACCGCTTGCTAACTAAATAGAGTTAGCATCATGTTTTGTTTTGTTTTTTTTTTTTTTTTTTTGGCGCATCTGTTAAAGAAAACAAAGAAAGCTTACATTTACATTCGTCAACCGAGTGGTCAGCATTTTGGCAAAATGAAATAACTAAAACGTAACGATCCATTGTTTCAAAACATAGTCTAAAGTCCAGGATTTGTCTGTCTAGTCATGGAGACTTTCCCGCAACGTCAAATTTCCCACCCAGTGTCTGCACTTCTTCTGACAAAATTTTGTCTGAAACACAAAACGCGCTACTGCCACCTACCGGAAACAAAGGTCACTGCAACTCAGTTGCACAGGAGTGATGCTGGAAAATAAAATGCAGCCAAATAGAAAATACATTTGCATGCTAAATAAGCGATATTTTTAATAGAACGGAAATATGTTAGTAAAACTGTGAATTAGCAATATATAACTTCTATAATACTACTCTTGACATTTTACTTCATTATTTTTTGCAAATGCCTTTAGACCTGTTAAAAATGTAATTCTCTGTATTATGTATTATTATGTAATCTGTAATTAGTTGTAATTTTTTTAACACTAGAGAATTTCTCTTGTCTGACAAGTTTATTAGAAATGTCAGAACTTAACATTTACTTAAAAACTTAAAAAATCTTTCAACACCATAAACAAGCTGGAATTTAAATAAATCTTTATTATATTACTGAAAAAAACAGTAAACAGTGAAATACAAGTCCTTTATTACAGCAGACTTTAACAAAAAAAAAAAAAAAAAGTCACACTATTATGCTTCACATTCATGGTTATTAAGAGACAGGAATGTACATTTTACAAGAATAATCCTTTTTTTAATTTAAAAATCAAATCGTAATTGTTATCTCTGCATGATGATGGCATTTTCGTAATTTCTAGTTAATCTCTACAGTTTGCTCCTGAACATAAACAATATAATGATGCGTATTTTCTCCCTCAGTTAAGACGGTCAGAGCCTCTAGGCCGTGAGAATCCTCCACCACCATAACCTGGTTACCCTCCGGAACCCCTTCTGCGTTGACCACCATCAGCTGGTCGCTGCATTCGGTGACCTCCTGCTCTCCAGCCACCTGCAACTTCAGCCACAGCTCAACATGAATACTTCCCCAGCATGCATTTGTTTTTTGAACAAAGAAATGTCACATTGTTTACCTGTTGTACAACGGTTACAGTGCCTGGACCCATGGCAACCATGGATGTGACTGCATCCTGAGTCTCTGAGTTGAATTCAGCAACTTGATGGATGTTAACTGAATTAAAAACACACACTGTTACTGTAGCACTGACTCAAAACATCAATGATAAATATGATACTGAAGGCCTGTGTGACATTTCTTGCAGCTGAAACATGAGCTGTTAGTTTAGTTGCAAAGTTGTTACCACTTTCTTCTAGGACAGCTAAAGGTGCTTCAGTCAGGTTTTCTTCCAAGGACACATACTGAGCCTCCACCTGCATTTGCATACACGACATAGAAGTTTAATCAGATCCGCCATCCATGACAAACTGAGCTTAACAGACTGCAGTTTACAATTCTCTCACCTCCAAGGGCCCTTCAACCACTTTAAGATTGTGTTTGCTCTTCAGGTGACGGTTCAGCTCCCACTTTGTCCCATAAACAAACTCACATTCAGGACATTTCATACCACCTAAAGACAGAAATGCAGAAGTAAATGACCAATGTAGTGTTAAAAGTTTGTTTTGGTCCTATAATCTAATTTTTTTTTTTTTTTATTGTTTGTAATGAAAAGTTTTCTCAGGAAACATGAAGGAGTTGGGACCTTGCTCTTTCAGAGTGTCACAATTGAGAAGTCCGGGTCCGGCATTCTCATAAGTCTGATGTGGGTGTTTCATGTTGTAGTGTCGCTTCAGCGCACCGGTGCTGTTGCAGGAGTAATGGCAATGCGCACAACGAAAAGGCTGAAAGCACAGACCCACAAAGAGAGTTTCAAACAAAAAAATGCAAGACAAGATACATCGCCAATTGTAAACGATATCAAAGTAGTTTTAAACAAACTAGTTTCATGGTGCCAGGCACGAACTGGATGTCCGTGCATAAAATAAAAACTTATTTTAACACAAAGAAATGTTTTTACTAGTCATTTGTATTCAAAATGTTACAAGGTTTTTGATTAAGCATGCATATTAGTGTTCAGACCTTAAATTTTGCGTGTTGCTCCATATGTCTCAGTAAAGATGCTTTTAAGATGGAGGTGAAGTCGCACTCCAAACACTTAAACTGCTTTCCTAAACACAAAGACAATCATTACTTTAAATGTACCACGGATTTGTCAAATGTTCATTACTTCCAATAGTCAGACAGGTGAATACCTTCATCTGTGTGGCTCAGTCTGTGACTTTTCAAAGTGATTTTGGTTTTAAACTTTTTCCCACACAGATCGCAGAGATGGTGCCTCTCCACATTGTGCCGATTCATGTGAGTCTTGAGGTTACTGCGGCTGCGGCTTGAGTAGTCACACAGGCCGCAGACATACGGCTTCAAACCTGTTGTTTACACAAAGACTCTGATCAAACATTTTGACTATGAGCAGAGAGGAATGGATATCCAGGAGTAAAGTGTCTAGAAAAGGTAATCAAAACAACCAGATTATGTAATTGAATATTGCTCTGTGCTAAAGAAGCTGATTGTGGCATATTGTGTTTGAAAGAAAAAAAACACAGTTAACTAAGATTAAATTGTCATTTTTAAGTGACACATGTAAACAAATATTTTTGGTAAAGATAAATAAGTGAATGTTAGACAGGAAAAATAATATTTATAAGCAGCTGAAATTTCTTTTAGTGAAATAACACATTTTATTTAATGCATCTCTGCAGTAGAAATTACTTCATATTTCAATGTGATACTTATCCAATATTTGATTGTATATTCTAATAATGAGCTTATGGTTAAAGTGGTAAATCATTTTTGTTTTATTTAAAGCTTAATTTTGCTGTTTATGTTTGCAACTAGACTGCAAAAAAGGAAGCAGGACCAATATAAACCAATAGCGACATTGTTTTCATTATCAAAGGAGGTAACATGCAGAAAAACAGTTATGAAATTAGAAGTTTTTCTGCAAAACTGCTGCATAGTCTCAAGAACTTCACAGAAAAGTAGCTGTTTTTGGTAATGCGACTGTCAGGTTGCTTGCTAAACAATGATTTTTTGTTTAAATTATTATTATTTCTTTTATGTCGGAGATAATAAGGAAACGTAGACACTCAAAATCTATCATTATCATTCAAATTTATATTTGGATCGAGGGCAGGGTTTTGTCACACCTTGGTGGGCCCAGATGTGCTGCTGAAAGTCACTGCTGTTCTTCAAGAAGTAGGAGTCACAGTAAGGGCACTTCTCTGCTCGCTGCACCATTGAACCTTTGCCTCGAACAGGAACTTTGTTTGTCAAAAACATGGATGCACAAATGCAAAAAAATGAACAAAAAATAATAAATAAATACATATAATACAGCTATAGAAAACGGTCACGGTGTGTTTAAAAAAAAATCACAATATTTTAGGTGCACAACTGCCTCGTTGTCTATATTTACCAGGGTGGGAGGATTTTATGTGGTGTTTTAGTCGGTGCTCCAGATAACTGTGATTACAGACAGGACATGTCGCTCTGCTCACCTGCAAGACCTTAAAAAATAAGACCAAGACTAACACCATCTGTCAAAGCAGATACATGTCTGTCGAACCAGCAAAGCGGTGAAGGCAAATAGAAGGCAACATTTGATTACCTGCTCGTGAAGCGCCCTCACATGAGCTTGAAGTTTGTATTTGTCAGGTGTGGTGTATTTACAGCCAGGACTGGAGCACTGCAGCTGCAGGTCACCGTGCTTTTGGATCTGGTGCCGCTTCAGAGAGCTTTTAGTGATGGAGGAGTAGCTGCACTCTGAACAGTAATGCAGATGTTCCTTGGTGTGTGTGCGCACGTGGACGTTAAAGTTCACTTTGTACCAAAAGAGTTTACCTGTAAAGCAGACGATATGGGACAATTAATAATAATATCTACATGAACATTTGCTGCACAAAGCAACATCCTCTCACCACAGTATTGACACTCCAAGTTGCCGTAAACTTTTCGAAGCTTCTGGAAAGTTTCCATATCGAGCTTTGTCTTTGGAAGAGTTGAAAACACCTGCTGGAATGCGCTCTGAGGGAAATCCTTCAACACCTTTTCAAAATTATAAAAGTATTCACAAACAAGGTAAAAATGAAGAAAGAATACCACAAAAAGAGAAAGAATACTGAAAGACTTAATCAAATAAAACAAAAGAAAATGTGTTATTTGCTCAAAATCCACATGAAGCAAATGATAAAAACAATTGTAACAAATAAAAAGAAATTCTACACTTTGAAATTTTTCTGATTAACAAACAAAAAGTAAATTTTAACAACCGCTTTATGTAAAAAATGTGGTCATTAGAAATGTTTATTTAGAAAGAAAAGAATTTCTGTTACAAAGCCACTTTCTTTAAAAAAAAAAAAAAAAAAAAAACTTTTAAAGACCCACTCCAATAAAAATTGTGTTTTGGTGTTTCTAACATGTTCTTGCAGCATTTTTCTGATTATGGAGGAAAAATATAAAAACATTAAGTTTAAAATTGTATTTTTGAGTTTGTCTGAGCTGGCATCTGGCTCAAAGCTGTACGACTGGACAGCTCCAATATTGCTAGCTATTTTTGTTGCACCGGTAATGTTAGGTTGGGGTTGTGAGGGGCTGTATGGTAGTGGGAGAGCACATAAACAGATGGATGATGGGAAGTAGAAGCAGGCTTACTCCACGCCAATAGGCCCAGCCACAACTCAGAGGTGATTTTTTACTGAACTACTGCCACTCTGCAGAAACTATATCCTCGAAAATAACAGGTTTGCAGATTCTTGCAAAAAAGGGCATAATTAAAAGACCACTGGGAACATATTTGCAAAAGATCAAAAGTGGGACTTCAAAGACTAAAGAACCACATTTCCTTGGTCTTTGGTTTGGCTTTTACTCACCTGTGGATCAGAAAGATTTGAGCCCAGCTTCAAGCAGGAGTTTGAATCTCCCGGTGAGGCAGATGTGTGAGTGTTTTCATCTGCACGTGTGTTCACTGCAGACTCATGCCTGTTTCCTTGAGTCTTGTCCTCCACATGTGGACAATTTTCTCCAGGTTTGTCAGAGGATGCAGAGGTGCATGTTGATGAGTTTTGCATCTTCTCTGCCGGTAATGCTTGAACGCATATTTCTTTGCCCTCTTTTTTCTTCTTTTCTTCTTGTACCTGCTCATCTTTTGTGTTTCCTTCTAGAGATTTGATTTGTTCTTCATTTGTCTCCTTAGTAAGCTGATCTCTCTCCCCAGATTTCCACTCCTGTTCTTCTGCAGGATGTTTCCCATCTTCTTGAACCACATTATCCTCCTTCATCATCATCTCCACAGCCAAGTCTTTGTCTTCCTCAGTCCCTTCACCTCCATCAGGAGGAACCAGATAGTAGCTCATATTGATGGAGTTGATAAAGGCTTGCTCTTTGTCCAGTTCAGCATGAGACTTTTCCAGGTGATCCTTAAGTCTATGAGAGCTGACCAGATTCTCCTCGCACACGCAGCACACATAGATGAAGAGGTGCTTCCTGACATGAGCAGCGAGAGCGGCAAACTTGGTTACAGCATGGTTACAGAGTAAGCAGGCAAAGGGGCGCTGAGGCCCGTGGATCAGCAAGTGGCGCTCACGCTCCAGCTGGTTTTTGAAGCGTCTGTTACAGGTGGGACATCGGTACAGAAGCTGCCTGAGACCCTGACGGGTTTTTAACCTGGATGAAGACAAACAAATTAAAATATTAAAAATGTATAGGGAAAAAAAGAGTTTTCTAACTATATACTCTGGTAGTTATGAATTCCAATGTTTTTTGAATGGAATTTTTACAAAGATACTTTAGTATTGCTAATATTAAAACTGAGTTCTGATGTGCCGGTTCGATATGATCTAAGAAAGATGGCATGAGAATCCCTTAATTCAATTCACATTCATTTCCCTCACTTCCCCTTTAAATTGAACAGCCTCTGCTGTGAAGCAAACCTCAGTTGTTGGTAGTTCTGATTCACAGCAGCATCTTTCAGGTTATGTTGCTTCTCCATGTGTTTCAGCAAGTTCTTCACATCTGAGTATTTCTTGTCACAGAAGCTGCAATGTTGCTTCATTTTCAGGTGGACTCGCTCTATGTGGACCTGTGTTCAACGAAACCCAAAGTTCCAGCTCACTGGAGAAACTGCTTCAAATTAGAAATGCATCAAATTTATAAAATAAAACCACATTTTAGAGAGAAATTAAACATTCTACAATACATAGCCAATGTTAATTCAACTACTCAATGTTAGTTTCTCAAATATTTAACTTAATTTTGGTGATGAATGAACCTTAAGGTGTCCTGGGCTGAGGCAGCTGAAGGTACAGTGTGGGCAGGTGAATCTCTCTCCTGTGTGCTTCCTCAGGTGAACATTCAGGTTTGCTTTGAAAAAACAAAAAGATGAAAATTAAAGGCTGTCTTTACATGTTTCCTACTAACATCCTTTGTTTAAACACTCACAAAAGTGCAGTGTTGCAAACTGCAGTTTCTCCAGTGTTTACCTTTGATGGCGGATGCGTAGTCGCAGTGTGAACACGTGAAAGGTTTTTCCTGAGTGTGCGTCCTCAAGTGGGCGACCAGCGAATGTCGGAACTTAAAGATCTTATTGCAGAACTGACAGGCAAAGATCTTTAACTCGCTCTGAGGAAAACTGGAAGGCGGCAGAGGAGAAATGAGAATTCTGCCTTAAACCAAAAATCATGATTGATGACACTAAGATAAGAAAGGTTACTGTTAGAATGCAATCGGAAAAATACTCATCTCAGCTTTAACCTCCAACATTACAAAAAGCTAAAATAACAGATAAATGTGTAAATATTCATCAAGTACCTGGAAGCTTCTTGCTTCAAGGAGTATTCCTGAAAGCCTTTGCTGGTTGACATAGTAGAAGTTATGTGATGACTATGAAAAAAAACAACATTTTTTTTGTTTGACTTTTTCTTTTCCCATAGACTGCATGATTATTTTGTATTCAAAGTAAACATGTTATACTACCTTATCTGTATCTCCTGGTCTCTTGCAGTTTTACAGACAGTAGTATCCTTGGTGGGGTCCTAAACCCAAACATCAAAAACAGAAAAAAATGTTTGATTATTTGACAATGTTTGATTGCTCAAAGAGATCCGTCAGTTTGTTTTTTTTTTTAAATAGCTAAGCATAACCCAAATGAAACCACCTCTGGTGCATGTGTGTCTTTATGGTAATGTTTATAGTAGAGTCAGGTAAAGTGAATGAGGACTTTGCTCACCTGTTGAGGAGTATTAGCAGTTGTGGGCTCTTTTTCTGCTGAGGTACGCTCTAATGGAACCATTTTAGAAACATCTATTGCACAAATAAACACAGATCTTATTTTGAACACTAACATTCATCAGAAATTGACATCTCTGAATCTCCTGAACTGACCTGGAAGCATCTCATCTTCTGTCAGGACAACATTGATGACAGAATTTGCTGGCCCAGTTCTGAGGCCTACACCAGCAGAAACCCAATTTTGGTTGTTTTTCCGGGCTCTGATGCTGCTTGTATCTTCATGGACATTGAAGAAATATTATTTAGTATAGACTAAATAAAACACACCCCATCAACCTAAATTGATTGTGACAAGCAAAATTTGGTTATTTAATATTGAATCAAGCTAATCATACTGCAAGGCTTTGCCTTATCTCAGTTAACTGCCACAGGTACTTCCTGAAAATAGATGCTTTTTTTAAGCAAGTAGCCTAAAAAGTCATTAAATATCAGTACTTTACTGTAACACTTATTTTTATCTTAACCAAGTTAAAGTCTTTTAAAAACTTTAGAGGTATATATTCCAAATTCTCTCACTATGTACTCCCAAAACATTATGAAGTGCGGTACAATCCAGTGCCCTGGATTTAAAACAATTCTGACACCATAAATACTAAATATGACATTATCCATGACATTATAAGTAAAAACCTAACAAATGTGATAATTTTGCAAAGGATATTTATGAATCCACTGAATTCGGATGTAGAGAACTAGGATGAGTAACAAAAAATCAATTATAATATATTTCTTCAAATGACAAATTGTTCAAATGTAATGCATTACATTTGTAATTCTGTATTCACCAATCCAGAGGCTTCTAGGAAATTTCCATGGCATTGGATTGTGGATTTGGACACCAAAATGGCAACTTACTATATAAGGCGCTGTCTGGGGTGTAGTAAGTGAATACAGACACAGCCATTGTCTTTATGTAGATGAGTTTCAGATTTTTTTCTATCTTCTCACCCTTGTTTTTTTCTTCCTCCTCTTCCTCCTCATTTTTCAGGCAGATATGTTTCAGGATCTGTCGTTTGTTGCTGAATGAGCGGTGACAGTTTTGGCATTCCAGAATCAATATCCCATCCTGACTTTCACCTTCACAGACAAAAGCAAACACAGTCAGAAGGCAATAATGAAAGCATACACTAGCGGCGTTTAAATGGACACAAGTAATCGCAATAAAAGCCTGATTAGCAAAAAAATGCGTTATGTAAACACGCCATTTGGAATACTCTGACCTGATCAGACTCATAGAGATGGAAAAAAGTTTCCGACAGAAAAACTTTATCTTTTATGCAGATAAAGCCAAACCTGATACAAAAGTACCAGCACAACATCAGGACTGGCCAAATAGGTTTTTTTTAACCTATTTTGCTTGAACAAATGAGGTAAAAGACAAACAAACTAAACTACATGAATCTGTTTAAAAAGGGAACAAAAAAAAGGGCTAAAGAAAATTTGCTCAATTGCTCATAAATTACAGCATTAATACCTTTATTGGAGTGGCATGGTTGTTCTACATCTTGACTTGTAGTAGTTTTTCCTTTTAACTCATGTTCAGCAGAATGGTTGGAGTTTGTTGCGCCTTTTGTCAAATCAATGTGCTTCTTTTTCGTGGAGCCTTTTGGTCGTCCTCGCTTTCGCTTCACTGGACCCTCTGTAGATCAGGAAATTTTAAAAAGTTGACTGAAATGTGCTTGTTTAATTACAACTGTCTCGTATGGTGTTAAAAAGACATGCTATTGTGTAAGTGCTACTTCCTTTGGTGACATGTTTAGCTCACCACCTGCAGGAAAATAAATACTGAGCTTGTCAATGACTTATTTTATCGGAGGTTAACCACTTTAACACTGTAGACTACTTCTCGATGGCATATTCGATCAGACTGCTTCATGTAGTTTCATCAAAATAGTATGCCTAACCAAATAAAAAAGCCAGTCTTCTAACTGTAATGTTCTCGTTTTTTTGTTGCATTCTAACTTTTCTAAGCAATTTCCCCGTCACAGGATCAATTGCATTTCTATATTCTTCTATCTTCATCCTAAAAATGACTCATTGACAACTTCTTTTAATGAATTTGATCAAGCTTGTATGTAGAGTACTTTTTATGTTTTCATAAAATTTGGAAACATAATGACATTTGTAAGACATTCCTTTTTAGACTGGTTCGATGCTGTAGGACGCTAACCTCCCAGAGGAATTCCAGGCTCTGCTACCAGAGGCTGAAGTGCAATGATTATGTCATCTGGAAACTCTTGCTGAGAATGAAGCTTGGAGCAATGGACCAGCAGCTGAGAATGACTTGGAGAGAAGAGGTTGCACAGACGACACATGAACACAGAAACAGCTGTAAAGACAGGGAGAAAAAAAAAAGATGATGCAAAGCAGGAAGCCACATTTAAGTACTTTGTATTTTATGCCGGAGATACTCAACAATGCACTCCTATGTGGCGTCTATTATTCAGCCAAGTGCTTCCTGTACAGCACAAGGCAGTATTGTCATCTCAGAGACCATTCAAAGTGAATAACAAAGGCAAAAAAGGCTTTGGCAGCATTAAAAAAAAAAGAGAATTCTAGATAAGACTACTTTACTTACACCATTGGCAGATTAATATTATTATTGCTTTTTAAAAGAAAAATTGGTCAGTTTTCTTTTTGGGATTCTGTCCAAAATTCTGAGAATGATTAATGTGTCTATCATGACATAAGGCTCAACACTGGCAACAAGCCTTTTAGGACTGTGAGCATTTTCTTGCTTACAACAGCTATTAGAGTTAAGCTATAAAAATAAATAACTAAAATGTAAACAGCGCAGATGTGTGGTACAAATGTTTACATTCTGAACATATTTTCCCTGTTTTGTTTGATTGAGAAAAAGATATCCAGAGGATCTGACCGACATATTCGAGGTAGGGGGAAAACTAGCTCAAACCTTACCACTTTGTTGTCCGTCCATACTGGTCCACGGATATGAAAAGACAAATTATATTTAAATATCCCGATTACATTAGTCGCTGTATAGCTATTTAAAGTCAAAAGTTGAATGGTTTAAGCATATTTTTGGTTTATGAACGCATAAATGCGTGTCGAATCTGCGACACAAGTCAACCTAAATACCGGAAGTTGACAAAGTACAAAACTGGTAGACACTGCCTCCTAGTGAGTGGAAGACAGTATTACCACTACATTTTTAAATGTGTGAGAAATTTGTCTGTAAAATTTAAAAAATTAGAAATTATGTTTATATTATTTAAATAGACTTAACTTCTAGAAAGAAAGAAAACATTTCAAGTAGACAGAATTTTTCAACAGATGAATACATAAAAGAGAAGAGTATTAAACAGCTATAAAGTTCCAGGCTTGTTGATAAAACCTTTATTGAACAATGCAAATATTACAGACATACATTTACAGTTTTCTTTGCATAAAAATGTGACCGTATAGTTTAATTTATTTGTCCAACAGTGTTCAAAGGTTGACAGTCACACAAGCAAATGCATGCATACACTAATCTTTGTGTTCTTTTGTTCTCATTTCATACACTGTTTAGGAAACAGCTGTAAAAATTGTTTGAGTATAAATTAAACATGCTGTTACCATAAAATATATATTTTTTTAAGAAATAGTCAGAGGCAGTACTTGTGCACATGTGCCATTCATGAAGCAAAAAGTGAAGTAAATTCCACTGCGAAAAAACAAGGAAAAGCAAATAAACTAGCCAAACACTTCAAAGTAATTTAAACCAATTTTTTATTAGATTAGAATTTTATTACCATTTTAATACCTCAATATTTATTTTACCTTTTTTTTCAAAAAAACAGGATCACTTTTTTCTAGTTTAAAACAAGGGTAAATCAGGCCTGAGGAATTTGTGCATGATTTTCAGATGTGAATGAAAATAAATCAGATGATCTGTACAGTATTTTATTGGTGTTCTGGTGAAAACCTTGCTTTACACATTGATACAGTTTTCAACTCTAGATGTGTGCATTCTTGAATTATCTATAAAAAATGGCAAAAAGATGCAGTTTTTCACTTCTTGAAATAAATTTGAGTAAGTCAATTAGCAAATCACCCAGAATGCTAATGAAACTGAAAGCAAAACAAAAGCATTTGAATTATGGTGTTTTAAACTCTTTTTTACAGTGTATCTTGTGAGTGCAAATGGAGTGTTGTCTGTTGTGTTTGCGTGCTGCGTACGGATGTGCCTCTGAAAGCCTTTTCACATTGTGCAGCATTTGTTCTTGGGAGTGTGAGAGTCTTTGAAACGGAGTCTGTGCTTTGACCTATATTTTTCCAAGTATGTTAGCTGTTTACTGTTGATGGCACCACGTCGTTTCCTGAAACAAAGACACATGTTAAAAAACAAACAAATAAAAGCAAACATACATTTTGCAAGAAAGCTATCATTACTCTTTAAATTGCACCATGGTTTTAATGTTATACCTTTAGGAAATGGCAGATGTCCTCTTTATCAACCCTCTATTACAGTCAGATGTTGCATTTAAACCCCCATCTGTTACTCTTTTCAATATTTACCGTATACTAGTTTCCGTCATTGTCATTGTGCAGCAACTTTAAAGGACCTTTTACATGTCTAATTGTTTTCCAACTGCTTTCTAGAGATCTTTATAGTGCAGCCCAACTATTCTTTAAGAGGCTTTTGAGGCTTGTTGATGTGAAAAATCTGCTCCAGGAGGCCTTTGCAACGTTTAGAACTTTATCATGCTTTTACGCTTCTAAATCTTTAGCATGGTCACAAATAAAGCTGCATTGTAGTGAGTAATCAATTTACTAGCTTATACAGTATTTTTTATCGTCAATTTCAATCTTTGACCAGTGCTTTGCTGTTTAGTATGTCTATGCTGAAATTGTTGTCATGTATTCCTTAAATATTATAGGTTTAGTGTACAGATACATAAATGGGAGATTATTGTGGGTCTGTAAGACAATTAAATGAGATTTTGTGACTTTTTTGGTATCATCATATCTGCACTTTATAAAGCAGTTTGTGATTTTATATGTGAAAAATGCCATGTTCACTATATTTGCCTTACAATCTTTTTCTTCTGTCACATAAACCAAATTTCCTGAGTTATGACCAGAGTCCACTCAGGCACTAAGAGGAGTTCATTCAAAAAGCCATTCAAAAAAAGTAAACGATCCCTCTGTTACATGATTCTTAATCTTGTTTTGTGGTGTATTTAATTAAAAAAAGCATTAATTTATGGATTATACTCAAGGACGAAGTACTACAGCTCCTTCTAAAGATTTTGTTGGCTCTTTATTGTATAAAGATACTTACTGTCTGATGAGTTGAATAGCATCTTCATACTTCATCCCACTTTCTATCAAAGCCAAAGCGACCAGCACAGGAGCCCTGCATGCATACATGCACTTTATATGTGTTTAGAAACATTATTTTTTAGTCCGCTAATCAAACATTCTGTTACAGTAGAACGATGGCAAGATGTTAATTTATTAATATATTTTTTAAATGTATATAAGCTGTTCCTTCTACACCTGTGCTTCTGTGAGTGAATTCTATCGTTTGATCCTATGAACTTGTCAGTGTTAGCTTGTTTTTTTCTTACTGTGTCTTACCTTCCAAGTCCAGCAACACAATGAACTGCTACACAGCTTCCTGGATCGTCCTGAAACTTCTTCTTCAGGAGACTCAGCCAGTCATCGACAAGTTTACTAGGTGGAGCGGCTCCATCATCAAAGGGCCAGTCCTATCAGAAACAGCAAACTGTTGCTGCTTGCTGGCCCCCTTTTGACTTGTGGCAGATTTTTTAAAGTAGGTTGTGTGATTGTTTCCTTACAAAAACAGTTATTCCATCTTTCTCCAGGGTGGTTTTGTCATATGTGATGTCACAAACTCGCACCAATAGTGTCACGCTATATCGCTTTAGATCCTGAAGAGGAGAAGTTAGCAGTTTGTAACAAACAAAGTTGCTTTTATTATTTGTTTAATCCTAATAGTTAGCTGTAAAGGCTTTCAAATCAGTAGTTAAGGATCTCCAGCGTTTTATAACCACAGGATATTCATAGCTTGTACTTCTAGATACGGACTGAGAGTTAAGAGCAGAGAGTCCACACTATAGCTTTGTGATTAATCCTCTTTACATCAGAAAGACTAACTAGTGTGTTTGCTTTTAAACATAGTAACATGTAACTGGATTAAAGGAAAGAAAAACAAATTAGAGAAAAAAACTTTTAAAGTAACTCAGTCATAGAATAATATACAGATTTGTAGATTTATTTGTAGATGAATTGTTTCATGCTTAATTTGTCATTTCACAATAATAAAAAAAGACTAATTTTGGTGAATTTTTATTTTGTTCTGAAAGGAACCACCAATTTTATCTTCCTGTTGGTGAGGCTCACGCATATTCAAAATCATTTTGTGCTGTCTGCATGATAATGAAAGCTTTTTATAAGTCTTGTTTAGGCCAAGCTTCCTGGTCAGTTAGCAACTGTGACTAAAAAAGGGCATTTCTTTGGAGCTTTTTTGTCCCGAAGAACTGGTATTTAAAATTTCTTAAAACAAATATGCATTTAGCACACATCAAAAAATATATTTTGCAAATTTAGTAGCATATAGTTATTGTGAATGGAATAGCATATAGTCATTAATATATTCTGACATAAAATAACATTTGGCTGTTTTAAAATGTAAAACTTGTACTTGTTAGCTGCATTTTTTTGTTATAGGTTTTCCTTATTCTTAAATAAAAGTATTCTTTACCATGGAAGAAGGTTAGAGTCATGGAAAAAAATTAAAATAAAGGGCCAAAAAGAATTCAAACTGTTTTGTCAGAATTCCAACTTTTTCTCAGAATCCCTGACTTTTTTTACTTTAATCTCAGAACTCTTACTTTAATCTCAAGATTCTGACTTTTAGTCAGAATAAAGACAAAAAAAAACAATTTAAATGGCCCTAATCCTCTTCCGTACTGTAACAAGGATTCCAAAGTGTGTTGCTTGCACAGTCAAGTCTCTCTCTATGTCTTACCTCTATGAAGGAGCTCAGTGTGGCATCTGTGGGGTTGTGTGTGATGAGGAATCTCATGTTCTTGTGGCACAGTTCAACTGGAGCAGGTCGGTTCATGGTGGCTTGTGTAACCTTTGACACTGCTGGAGGACCTGTGACTTTTACAAGTCAACATAAAGTTGTCAGTCCAAACTGAAGCCACATGAGAAGTGGGTGTTGTCATCGTAAGGTTGTGTCCAAATTCCTTTCCTATTCCATAACTACTAAAAACTATAAAGTGCAGCATCAGCAATTTGGACACCATGTTTACCACTTTTTTTTGTGCTAAATGGGACGTCACAGATTTCCCAAAGTGAAGAATGAACAATTTACAAACACTATTTATGAACACACTGTTCTGATGAAGAAAACTTGTAGGGTTTATAAAAAATACATTTAAATTATTTTTTTTCAAAAGAAAATGTTCAAATACAATGCATTGTGGTCTATATTTGCCAATTTGGTGACCATTAATGCTGATGCACACTATTTTTTTTTTGCAAAGGCTTCTGGGAAATTGGAATTTTGGAATTGTTGATTCAGACACTCTTACAGAATGACAAATGTACTAAATAGTCCACTAAGTTGTGAGTGGTGAAGGAATTCAGGCCAAAAGTCAGAGAAAACTGGAGGAAATGCCAACAATAGGCATAGCATGTAAAACTACAATAGTCTGCAAGTTATAAACATTTAAAACAATAACTATCATAATGATGTTTGCTTTTGCCTTAACCAACATTTTAAATAAAGATATACTAGATATTTCTAAAATTATATGTTTCTCTTTAATAACTCTCCAAATAAAAATCTTTTTTGATTAAATTTATTAACTAAAGAAGGAAGATAATGTGGGTCCTTGAAATACTACTTATTGGTTTCACTTTGTAGCAACAGACTCATATCTATTTGCTGGTATGTTTTGTGTTTACAAATGTTAGAGTATTTTTTTCCGTCCATAGGGACAGACTCCTTGATCTGCAGCCATCCACCTTTTTATATCCAGGCATGTTGAGGGTTGCAGGAGGGGTGGACTGTAATAAGACTACTGGCTGATTTTGTCCTGGGCAGGTCGCCAGATCACAGGGCTGCATACAGACCTAGCTGAGACTAGGCTACATGTACTACTGCTGCACCTTGTTTATAAACTAGATTTGATTGAATCTTTTTTAATATGTGGCCATTCCATTCTGACAGGTTTCATTTGTCCAAGATCGCCTTTTAGTTTGTGCACTTTCCCTCAATTAAAAAGGTTTAAGAAACTGTCCTGTCAAGATTTCATGCCAGCCTGGTTTGAGGCCTTACAAATATACATTCTAAAAGTAAGCTCTGACCTTTCAAGAGTACCATGGGCAGGGGGAATTGCAGATCTTGTGACTGTCTTTCCTCACCTTTAGTTCCAGCTATCGCAGTTGACCGCTGTATCCTCGGAATTATCTTCCAGGTGAGCCTGGCGTATGATTCTAAAGAAATGTTCTGTAATTTTCCAGCGTTGTGGCCCTTTTATCCGGATTGTTCTCCCATCCGTTGACTGTATCCTGTAATCTAGAACACTACTGTGCATCAGCTCAACTTTAAGCTCTGCAATTGTCAGTGTTTTTTTCTTTTAACTTTCCTAAACTCTCCCAGTCACACTCCTTCCTCTTCTTTTCAGTACGTTGTCTGTGTTAAGGCTCCACTTATTAACCCATGAGCTGTCAATTTTAGATGACAAGGCCCAGTGGTCTTCCAGGGCTCATGACCCGAGGACTGTACGGCGCAGCATCATTCCAGACAGGGTCTAAATGTGTTGAGCATGGCAATAGTCACCACTCTGCCGCACAAACTCCATCAACCAGCGGTTCTGCAAAACAAAGCACACATAAACATATTAATATTAATTTAGAAGTACGATATTTTGAACAAGGACTCTACTTCATTGGCAAAATAGCAGAAAAAACACCAACATAGTAACTTCCAAGTCCAAAAATGTTGTGTTGATTTAAAAATATGTTAAAGTTTTTGTTCAGAAAAAAATAATGCATGCCTATATTTATTTGAAAAGTGAATAAATGTATAACTTGTACATAAAATGTTAAAATTACAATATTTGTAAAATTAAGAAGGTGTTGAGACATTATTAACATAAGTAATCTGTTTATTACAAGAGCTTAGCTTTTTTCTCATCTCTCAACAATTCTCATTCTTGATTGAATAAATAAAAACAAGCAAACAGGTGATCCACCGTAAAAAGAAGAGGTATGCAAATAACAAATGTAGTTAATTCTAGGATAAATTTAAAAATCTTAAAAAGCTTTTTTGCTATACCCAAAATATAATGAATAAACCAAATAATAAACACAGAAATGCCTTTTTTAAACATGTTATTAAATCCAGATGTTTTAAACAAGTTGCCATGCCACTTTTTATTGTTCAGTACATGCGAATTTCATCCCCATAAATAGCAAAATTGTGCTTTTGGCCCTAAATGTATTCAGTTGTAGTGTAGTAACACTACACTACACTACACTAACACTAGGGCGAGTGCCTCGGCGGCCTAAACCCCGGTCATGGAACTTGGCTTTTGGGACATGGAACGTCACCTCTTTGGGAGGGAAGGAGCCTGAGCTTGTGCGAGAGGTTGAGAGGTACCGGCTAGATATAGTTGGGCTCACTTCTACGCACAGTTTGGGCTCTGAAACTCAGTCTCTCGAGAGGGGTTGGACTCTACCATTCTGGAGTTGCACATGGTGAGAGGCGGTGGGCTGGGGTGGGCTTACTCGTGAGGCCCCAGCTTAGCCGCCAAGTGTTGGAGTTCACCCCGGTGGATGAGAGAGTTGCGTCCCTCCGCCTTCGGGTGGGGGACAGGTCTCTGACTGTGGTTTCGGCTTATGGGCCGAACAGCAGTTCAGAGTACCCAGCTTTCTTGGTGTCTCTCGGAGGGGCACTGGAAAGCGCCCCAACGGGGGACTCCATTGTCCTCCTGGGTGACTTCAATGCCCACATGGGCAATGACAGTAGCACCTGGAGGGGGGTGATTGGCAGGAATGGCTTCCCTGATCTGAACTCGAGCTGTGTTTTGTTGTTGGACTTCTGTGCTAGTCATAGTTTGTCCATAACAAACACCATGTTTGAGCACAAGGGTGTCCATCAATACACGTGGCATCAGGACACCCTCGGCAGGAGATCAATGATCGACTTTGTAGTCGTTTCAGGAGACCTTCGGCCGTGTGTCTTGGACACTCGGGTAAAGAGAGGGGCAGAGCTGTCCACTGATCACTACCTGGTGGTGAGTTGGATTCGATGGCGGGGAAGGAGGCCGGAAAGACTCGGCAGACCCAAACGTAGTGTGAGGGTCTGCTGGGAACTTCTGGCTGAGCCCTCCGTCAGGGAAGTCTTTAACTCCCACATCCGGGAGAACTTCAAACAGGTACCGAGGGAGGCTGGTGACATTGAGTCTGAATTGACCATGTTCTCCACCTCCATTGTCTCTGCTGCTGTTCGGAGCTGTGGTCGCAAGGTCTCTGGTGCCTGTCGTGGCGGCAACCCCCGAACCCGTTGGTGGACACTGGAAGTAAGGGATGCCGTCAAGCTGAAGAAGGAGTCCTATCAGGTCTGGCTGACTTGTGGGACTCCAGAGGCAGCTGACAGGTATCGGCAGTCTAAGCGAGCTGCAGCTCAGGCTGTAGTAGAGGCAAAAACTCGGTCCTGGGAGGAGTTCGGTGAGGCCATGGAGAAGGACTATCGGTTGGCCTCGAAGAGGTTCTGGCAAACCGTCCGGCGCCTCAGGAGGGGGAAACAGTTTTCTGCAGGCACCATTTTCAGTGCAGGTGGGGAGCTGCTGACTTCGACTGGGGACATTGTCGGGCGGTGGAAGGAATACTTTGAGGATCTCCTCAATCCTGCTGACACGCCTTCTCTTGAGGAAGCAGAGGCTGAGAGCCTTGGGGTGGGGCTGTCCATTACCCAAGCTGAAGTCACAGAGGTAGTTAACAAGCTCCTCTGTGGCAAGGCACCGGGAGTGGATGAGGTCCGCCCTGAGTACCTCAAGTCTCTGGATGCTGTGGGAGTGTCTTGGTTAACGCGTCTCTGCAGCATCGCGTGGCAGTCAGGAACAGTACCACTGGACTGGCAGACAGGGGTTGTCGTTCCCCTTTTCAAGAAGGGGGACCGGAGGGTGTGTTCCAACTACCGGGGAATCACACTCCTCAGCCTCCCTGGGAAAGTCTATGCCAGGGTACTGGAGAGGAGAGTCCGGCCGATAGTCGAACCTCAGATCCAAGAACAACAATGCGGTTTCCGCCCTGGTCGTGGAACTGTGGATCAGCTCTACACCCTGTCCAGGGTGCTGGAGGGTTCGTGGGAGTTCGCTCATCCTGTCCACATGTGTTTTGTGGATTTGGAGAAGGCATTCGACCGTGTGCCCCGTGGTGTCCTGTGGAGGGTACTTTGGGAGTATGGGGTCCGGGGAGCCTTACTCAGGGCTGTCCGGTCTCTGTATGACCAGAGCAGGAGCATGGTCCGCATAGCTGGCAGTAAGTCAGACCTGTTCCCAGTGCATGTTGGACTCCGGCAGGGCTGCCCTTTGTCACCGGTTCTTTTCATAGTTTTTATGGACAGAATTTCTAGGTGCAGCCAAGGTCCGGAGGGGGTCTGGTTCGGGAACCACAGGATTTCCTCTCTGCTCTTTGCAGATGATGTTGTCCTGTTGGCTTCATCGAACCAGGACCTCCAGTATGCATTGGAACGGTTTGCAGCCAAGTGTGAAGCGGCTGGGATGAGGGTCAGCACCGCTAAGTCTGAGGCCATGGTTCTCGACCGGAGAAAGGTAGTTTGCCCTCTCTGGGTGGGTGGAGTGCTCCTTCCCCAAGTGGAGGAGTTTAAGTATCTTGGGGTCTTGTTCACGAGTGAGGGAAGATCGGAGCGTGAGATCGACAGGCGGATTGGTGCTGCGTCCACCGTTATGCGGTCGCTGTACCGGTCCGTCGTGGTGAAGAGAGAGCTAAGCCAGAAAGCAAGGCTCTCAATTTACCGGTCGATCTACGCCCCAATACTCACCTATGGTCATGAGCTCTGGGTCATGACCGAAAGAACGAGGTCCCGGATCCAGGCGGCTGAAATGAGCTTCCTCCGTAGGGTGGCTGGGCGCTCACTTAGAGATAGGGTGAGAAGCTCGGTTACCCGGGAGGAGCTCAGAGTAGAGCCGCTTCTCCTCCAAATCGAGAGGAGCCAGTTGAGGTGGCTCGGGCATTTAGTTCGGATGCCCCCTGGACGCCTCCCTAGGGAGGTGTTCCAGGCATGTCCCACTGGGAGGAGGCCCCGGGGAAGACCCAGGACACGCTGGAGAGACTACGTCTCTCGGCTGGCCTGGGAACGACTCGGGGTCCCCCCAGAGGAGCTGGAGGAAGTGGCTGGGGAGCGGGAAGTCTGGGTATCTTTACTTAGACTGCTGCCCCCGCGACCCGGTCCCGGATAAGCGGAAGAAAATGGATGGATGGATGGATGTAGTAACACATATGACTCTTTGAGATTAGGACACCAAGGATTTATTAAGGATCTCAGTCAAAGACTTCACCTTCTACTCACTAATGTGTTCAAATACTCAGAAAAGCAAGCATTAAAAGCCAGGAGATAATCTGTGATCACCCCTGACACGCAGACTCACTCCCTCTGCATTTCAAGAGGACTGTGGTCTGAACCACCTTGTTGACAATCTATAATTAGAAAAATGTGCTGCCAGTAATCAAGACAGAAGTAACAAGTTTGATCATTTCCTGCTTTTTTTTTTTTAAAAAGAAGAAAATATCTTTAAAGCAACAAATTTCCTGAAGCTGTGAAAATCAAATGAACAAATAATTCAGTTTTTCTGTCAAATTCTGTTTATAGAAGAAACTTGAACCAGACAAAGTTTGCACACAAAGTACAGATGTTCAGATTTCACTCCAAATTTTGAATTGGAGGAAAATAAGTTGGCCACACACAGGCTTGGTCAGCACACAATGACATAAAAGCATTGATCTAAGTGGATGTTTTCAAATGGTCTTAAAAAATCAAAAATATTTTTTTAACTAAAGGGTTAATGACAAGAGACTACATTGATAAAAGCCTCTAACTGGATAAATTGCACACCAGCCAAAGCCTTTATACTGACTTAAAGCTCAAAGAAGGGGTTTAATGATAGAATCTCATTAAATTTCTGTTTTACCTCGCGGCTGCTGAACAGGGAAATCCACAAACACCGACCAGCAGTTACACCAAAGTCCTGCAGAAGCAGAAGCAGCAGCCCCACAAGAGTGTAAGTGCTGACATGCAACCAGCTGACTGCCTGTTATAGTAAACCACCATAGACACTAAATCCCTACCAGTATTTATAGCTCTATCTATACTAGCGGCTGATTCTGTGACACATCAGTTTTTTGTGGGAACAACTGTCTCCAGTACACTCGTGTCTTCCTGCCTGCTCCAGAAAAGTCCAGTGTTTAGTGTGATTGCAATCTCTTGCAGTTCTAGATATGTTTACTAAAGTTCTTCATCCATCAAATAATTTCAAAATTTCAATTGCAGAACAGACACTAAAATAGGGGAAAAGGGAACAGTAACTAAACAAACAAAAGGAGCTTCTCCTTACCACTTAGCTCTTTGGTATCCTCTCCAAACTCAAAATTAAGTTCAGCTCTGCCACAATAAAACTAAATCTGATTTCAGAGTTTTCCTCTGCGAGGTAGCGAAAATAGCAGTCTAAGACCAGAATGTGGAGTCTTTAGGTGGCATCTTTCCTCGCTAGAACATTAAACTATTCACCTCTCCCGGTCTCCCTTTAGGCCTGTTTGGTGGTCACTAGAGCGGCATGTGCCTGTATCCAGGTCCTCTCTGCTGCGGCAGAGCAGTGTGCCGAGCTGAGGATCGACTGAGCTGGTTTAATCAGGCTGAGCAGCCATCTGACCCTGACAGTCCTGTCACCATCAGAACACTCCAGACTTAATGCTCTTAGAAAGAGAGGCGGGTAGCCGTGCCGCTCCCTCCTCTGCTCGTATCTTTTCCAGTCATCCTTTTCTAATCTGCCTTAAAGAAAGCAGCCGTTTTTACTTCTCACTTCCATAAGACCGTATAAGACTTCACAAAGCACATCTGCTGCATTAAATCAAAATACAACAATAAACAATGCTTTGACATCCCACAGCTGTCAAATATCACTCAAAAAGGATGACTATGACTGGACTTTCTCTTGCTTGTTTCACCTCGCTCTGGTTCTTCCCCTTCCTAAATCTAAAAATAGAAGCTTCTTTGAGTTACCAGACAGATTGGACGAGTGAAACCATTGAGCCTCAGTTAATGGAATTAACTTTCTCTCCAAGACACAATAGTCCAAAGCTTGTTTGTTTGTTTACTAAAGTCTGAAGTTACAGAAATGTTACCACTGTGCTTTAGTTAATGTGTTTCTTCAGTGAAGTCTTGGGTATGTACAGAGAATCACACAGTGTTCACTGCAAGCACAGGTATTTTAAAAACAGAACAAGCTGGGGCCTCAGGTCACTATCAATCACTTTGAGTGGAGGTTAACGTGACCGATGACCCTTTCAAGGCTTGAAAACCATCTCTTACTGACTAAAATTAGCTGAAGCTTTGCTGACAGTCTTTCCAGTTTGTCATATTAATGTCTAAGTGAAGAATATTAAACACGCACATTATGTAAGGAAGTATCTCCTATGATGCTGCCCTCTTGCCCCACTTTTCAGTTGTTGCCAGTCAGCTTTTGTAGCTCCGATAACATGTTTATATAATCCAAAGCTGTGTTTAGCAGAACACAACATAAAAGCTTAAAGAACAGCAATAGAACAAAGATTAAAAATGTAAGAGTCCGTGTATTTCATTTGTTTACCAACCATTTCTAAACGTTCTTATCACCCAGACAGTTTGCCAGTACATTGTAAGGCAACAAAGAGACAAACAAGAACACACATTAATATTTACTCCAAGAGTCACCAATTTGCAGATAAAGCATGTGTTTGGACTGCTGGAGGAAGCTGGAGAAAACCTGCACATGAACGGGGATTTGAACCAGATGTGACAGGAGAGTGTTGACCACTACACCACAGCGCAGCTTTCATTAGAATGTTATTGGTCAGAACTCCTTTAAGTTTTTATGATCTGTTCTGTTCTTCATTCTGTTCCATGCATCATTCACACCTGAAATGATAAGCCAATCACAGCAACTGTTTCTCTAAAAGCAAACCCGTCCTCCTTGTATTGATGGATTTGCTTTCAGATCTTTAACTGTCCTTCTTTTTGTGCTCTCTTTTTAGGTATGTTTAAGTTCAGTTCTTTGGTTTTTCACTTTTTTTAAACTATTTGTTTCACTTTTCACTCCAGCAACCATTGTGTTCAGTCTTTTGCCTCTGAATCCAAACCAGAACCACTGAAACCACTTTTCAGGATTGCTTGCTTCCTTTTTATATTTATGAGTTTTTGACACAAAATGCCTCAGCCTAAAATACAAGAATAGCTTCTTTATCAGCTTACTTTATGCAGATATTTATCCCTAACAAAGGAACTTTTCATTTATGATGTGATAATGCCAACTGAGATAGCAAGGGAGAAGTTGTAAAACATGTTTATAATAAGGATTTTGTTATAAAAAAGCACAATAAACAATAGTTCTATAAAACAGAATAAAAAAAAGATAAAGCTTAAGTTAAAAGGAATGCTTTCAGATTCTGTTTTAGAGTTTGACAAATGCTTCTGGAGAAATTAGTTCCCATATAATATCAGCATGGAACATGGAACAGATTGGTGCTCTTGTAATTATCAATCTTTACATATTAATTTTGGAATATACATATCTTTTCCTCTACCAAATGTCTTTAAGCTGCACAATATTGTTTATTTTGTGATTACCAACTTTTATTTTTAAAGAAGCTACATTTAGTTCCTCAGTGAACAAAGAATACCAATAGGTTCTGGGAAAATTCATTATCATAAACAAAAATTGTCTAGTGATTAAAAAAAAGTTGGGGGAAATTACCATGAAAGGCAAAGTTCTACCAGATCAGAGAAGTGATGCACATTCAGTAAAAAAATTCAACACTTCCCTCAAAATTGTTGTAAGGTCAGAAGTGTTTGGGGTTCCATTTGTGCCAAAATCATGCTTATGTGTTTTTGCTCCACTGTCCATGTATGTCTTTGGTCCACTCAAGCTCCACAGATACAAAGAAGCCACTCAAATTCCACTCTGGAATTTGCTGTGTTTTTTGATCAGTATTCTTTAGTCAAGCTTTAATTTCGACTGCTGGGATTTATTTTCCTGAAATTCTTTTTTAAACCTGAGTTTTGCTTCATTTTGCTAAAGTAAGTCTTCCTTTTGCTCTGCAGTAACATTTATTTATTTAAACCAAGGTCTACATGCACCAATGACCACACGCCTCCAATGAACATGATTTTTCTTTTGCGGTGTCAAAACATTTTAATTTGCAGTATGTATTTCCTAAATGAAGGAAATGTTTACTGGAAGTTTTTTTTTTTGAGACTTCTTTATTTATCTTTAATGACTCTTTCATAACATTAACTTTTGAGCTTATTTTTGCTGCAGTTGAACTTCAGTAAACCCAGTTTACTCTTGTCTCCTATTTCTTTTCTAAACAAAGAAAAGTCCTTTCACAGCAGTTGTGATATGGAGACCATGATCACAACACTTAGCTTGAGGAAAGAAAATGTATGTGAACTAAATAAAACTGTGATTTTTTTTTCAACCTCCTCTGTGCGACCGTTATTGTGACTTTCTATCTTTCATATATTTTGAAGCCAGCTGACCTTAACAGGGAAGTTGCAATACTATCAAGGATTGTGAGCAGAAAGCAGTTTATCAGTTGTCATCAGTATACCTTTTTTTTTGTTTTTTTTTTTAAGGTAAAACTGGTTTATGTCTTAATTTCAGTAAACAAAGCAACAGGTTGACCTGCAAAAGGTTTACCACAAAATCCAAGCTGTCCAGCAGTTGTTGTTTGTCAGCAGGCTTGTTTTTGTAAAATACACAAAGGCTGTCAGATTAATTCAAGCACTGTTGATTCTTTTAAATTGTCTTTTTACTCTTTGGTCAATTTTGCTACATTGATCCTTCCTGGTAAGCTATTCTTAGTATTGTGTGCTGAGTAGTTCTATTTAAACCAGTATATCTCTAATCTGGATCAGGCACTTCTGGTCCAATGGAGGTTGATAAAAACAAACAAAACAGCAACAAAATATAAAGGATGAGGCACCAACTCCAAGCCCACAGTGAGCTAGTCCAAAATCGTAAAACTAATAATATTGACCAAAAAAGCTTGAATTACTGTGTATTTTCTGGGCTGAAAGTAAGAGTAGTTTCACTTTAAAACAGTGTTTCTCAAGTAAGGGTAAAAATTTCAAATGCCAAAAAACTAAATTACTCAATTTATATATTTTTTAATGATACAAAAACAACCTTTTTTATATCAACTAACATTACCTTGTTTGCAGTTTGGTTATAAGGCTTTCATTGTTGTTAAAAATTATTTTGAGATGCAGGATGTTCTAATCCAGTATGCTGACATTTTTCAAACATAACACCAATAATTAAACAATTGCTTGTTTAATTAAATGTATTGCGTCTGATCTTCTTTTTAAGGTCAGATTAATTTAAATGTTTAACAGATGCTGCTTTAACTGCCCAATGCATCACTGCTTCTTGAACAAAACGCTTGTTGGAGGCACTGATGTCTAAAGTGCTAATCTACTGTATGTAATGCTGTTGAAAAATACTGTACCTACCCCTAATGTGTACAGGGGTGATGGCCAGACCGACAGATAAGGTTAGACAGGAATCTCTGGATCATGATGTTTGCCGATGATAATGTGATCTGCAGTGAGAGCAGATAAGAGGGGGTGAAACATGTAGAGAAGTGAAGGTTTGCTCTGGAAAGGAAATGAAGGAAGGTCAGCTGTAGCAAGACAGAGGATGTGTGGGTAAATGAGATGGACAGTGAGGTTACTTGGAGCAGAAGAGATGAATTTGAGGGACTTTAAGTACTTAAAGTCAATTGTCCAGAACAACAGAAATAAAAGGAAAGAAGCGGAGTGATGCATACAAGCAGGAACAAATGGAGGAAAGTTTTTGGAGTGATGGGTGAGAGCAGATTTTGGTTTGAAGCAGAGGCTTTGGGAAAGAGATAACAAGCAGAACTGGAGGTATCAAAGCCGAAAAAGTTGAAATTCTAATTGGAAGTGAAGAGGATGGATAGGATCAGGTATGAATCCATCAGTGGGACAGCTTGTGCAAGACATTTTGGAGAAACTGCATGGAAGCTGATTGGATATATTGAGATAAACAGCGGTGTTAAGAATGCTGAAGGTGGAGGTACATGAAAAGAAGTCTAGAGGAAGACTAAACAGGGGTTCAAGGATATGACAGACATGAGGGTGGATAGTGGGAATGAGGAAAATGAAGAGGAGATTGTCAAATGAAGGCAGATGATTAGCTACACTGTAACGGATTTCTGTAAACAGGGCAATATTTTACTGCAATGTCAGCAGTAAAATATTGTACAAAGGCTTGACGGTATTTTACTGTAAACATCAATGAGCTGTGGGAATTTACTGTATAAAGCAATGGATTGTGGGAAGTTACTGTATAAAGCAATGGATTGTGGGAATTTCCTTTATCACGACTGTAATTTCCCATTTACTGTGAATCAGAATACAGTAACAAGATTTCCACAAAAATATGGCCAATCCCAAACAAGTACGTCATTATGTTTTCTTACCTACATGGACAAATTTTAGCCCTTCTATCCCTAAAGAGGACAAAGACTGTTTATTGTAAACATTTTCCAAATGTTGTTTACATGTGGCGTCACTCATGGTAAAAAAAATCAAGCTGATAGCACAAATGTATCCCCTGATACCACATGCTTAAGTTTGTTTTTTTTTAAACACTTTGTTTTGGATTCAATATAATTCTCGATGGAAAGTTTTTTTTTTTTGGTTCTTTTCTTTTTTATTCAATAAATGTATTTTATTATTTATTTAACCTTCATTTATTTAGGCAGGACAGATGAAGAACAACGTTAATTTTTACAACTGTGGCCTATTCAATAATTGCATTAAAATTACAACTCATCTATTTGTGGACATCCATCTTCCCACTAAATATCAGGCTTACCTGCTGTTTATTAGCTAAAGCTCTGGTAGAGACCATTTCCCAATCATTCTGAACGTCTACAGTAGTCCTAATCCACTGACCTCAAAGTATTTGCACTGGTGCCTTTTTTGTTTTCTAGGTTGAATGACTTCAATTTGTTAATTAGTATATTTTCTGGTTCTGCTGTTTAGGAATTACAAATACATCTAACAAGTTATAAAATAGAAAATGGTTTGCAAACTCTTAATTATCAATAAAAGCTCATTAAAGCACTCAAAATCAGCAGTGCTGTTCACACTGGGTGGGACAATCTTTCTGTTAGCACACTGTGAAGGATTTCTGTAAACTGGGCAGTATTTTACGGTAAAGTCTGTAAACAGCAATGAATTAGAAAATTCTTGTGGTCACTACTGTAATCCTCAATGTAATATTTGGTATAGAAAGGGACCGAAAAAAGGTGACTGTGTTTCCATGTGCTTTGCCAAAATTGATTTAGCTTTTCAAAAAAGTTTGAGCTTAAACTATGCGTGAGTGGAAAATATAATTAAGTTCCTGTTTTTGAAATAGAGAGCCTAGCAGTGCATTTTCATTGTATTGAAAGAACATCCTGTTGGTGTTTTTAAGAGGAGACCTGTTCAGCATTATACGTATATTTTTTTTTACAGAAAGTAAACTGGAAATGAAAAAAAAACAGTAACATTATAATAAAAGGAAGCAGAATTACTGTAGGTAAATTTACAGTAACCACTGGCAGCTAGATGACAGTAACTACTGTATTTCATTTTACAGTAAAACAACTGTAAAATGAAATATAGTAGAGTATCTGTGTACTGTGATTCTTTTTACAGTTATGTAAAATGAAATACAGTACACAGAAATTCTACTGTAGTTACTGTACAGTAAAAAAAAGTAGAATGCTTTTTAATAATTAATGGCATCCAGCTGCCAGTAATTATTTTAAAATCTACAGCAACTTTTTTACAGTGTATGGCTACCCCTAATAGGAACCAGCTGAAAAACAAAAAAAAATAGCTAAGTAGCTAAGAATATTACTGTTTTCCTCTTTAATTTTCTGAGATAAAAGTTTGTGGATTAAAACCTTCTCTAGGGAGTACAATTTTTTGCAAAACGTTAATCAAGTAAATGTAACATGTTACTACCCACTTTTGCTGCCAGTAACCTGCACTTAATAGCTAATTTGTGCATGTGGAGACCTAAAATTTTTAAGTAATGCAACACAAATCAAACAAGTCTGATCTTGAATTTTACTCTCATTACAAATGGAACAACAAATGCAAAAGACTGGAACATTCACACAAGCTAACCAGGTTGTTGTTGTTTACCTTTCAGCTTATCCTATCAGGGGTCACCACAGCAAAGCAGCTTTCACTGATTTGCACAGAATAATGTGTAAAACTACACAGTTGTGGTTCGTATTTCATTACCACAGCTACATTGCTTATGTGCAGAACGTTACAGTACTCCCATTTCAATTTAGAATAACTACATAGCCCCTGCGACAGACTGGCGACCAGTCCAGGGGTGTGCCCTGCCTTCGCCCATGAGTAGCCGGGTTGGGCTCCGGCAACCCCGTGACCCCGAAAGGGATAGAGCGGATTGGAAAATGAATGAATGAATAACTACATAGAAATAAGTTAAAAACTGTATTCAGAAGAATAAAAAGTTCAAACCTTTATCATACATTTATCATCAAAAGGGTTAATGAGTCACAAATCTCATATGATCCATCATGATTGTCTTGATCTCAGTATTTTTGATAAAGTGCAAAGTACACATATTAAGCTGAGTTGTAACATTTTCTATGTTCTGTTTTATGGTGTACATCTTTTATTTCAGTAGTGCTCTTTTTTTTGAAAAAAAAAAAGCAAAAATATTGATATGACCTTAATGAGAATAAAAATAGGAAATTAATTATATCATTACAAACCATCCCTTTGATTTCCAGACATTCAAATAATAAGATCCAGAGATTTCTTGTTTTCAAATGTGGTGTCACTCTGAAAACACAGTTGTAAAGCCACTGAACAAACAAGTGACGCCGGGACACACACACACACACACACGAAACTCATGTACTTGAGCAAATGGAAACCAGCAGCAGCTGCTTGGTTTATATTTAGAATGTTTTGAAGATTCAGAGCAGGACAGGACTTTCACCTGCAGACTGAGTAGTCACTCTAACCATCTTATGTTGGATAAAAAATATATTGTGAGTTGTGGTTGAAAATCAAACATCTTATTCATAAATTACTTTAAATTTACAGGGCGGGCAAATCTTTTTGATCCTATATGAGGAATCCTTATCCTCATGTTCTATCCCCTAAGTGACTGTGACATAAATTGTTAGAGATGTCCTATGAAGTAAAATGACAGAATTTGGCAGCCACAGGCAGGACCAAAGCAGTTGGACTCATTTGTGCTGGATCATCATCAAGTCAGTTTAGTAGCTCCATCTAGTGGCCCATGAAGAAAAATAAAAAAACAGCAAAGCTGGCTTCATGAAATACCAAAGAAACTTATATTTGTTTGTCTTCTAAAGGACATAAAATTCTACAAGGTTAATCAATCCCCCTTCAAAAAATGCACTAAAAATTACTTTTTCTCTTGAACTTTTGAATTTTGCCACCTGTTAACTAGTTTTATATTTGAGCAACTGATAGAAACTTCAAGCTGTGTAAGATGGAGACAGGATTTTGTGATCAAAGCTGATTTTTTTTTTTACATTTATGATTAAAGGTCTAATTAACTCTTCATGGAAGTAATATTCAGATAAAGCATTATGCTGTTTTGCAAACATGTGGTTGTGAACATAACAGTAAAAAGTTGTAAAAATCTATTCTCAAACTGTGGTGAACTGACACTAGAATTCTAATGCACTAAATCCTTAAACAACAAGAAACATTTATTGATACTTGTTCTTGATCAATTTACAATTCTTCTGACATGCTTGGATAAAAGCTGAATCAACTTATCCTCAACATGACGTGACACCTGGAATATCGGCCAATGGCTAAGGGCAAAATAGGTTTGCAGGCCAGAGCTAAGTCAGGATTCATATGATCTTATATTGGCCCAGAAGTGACGTGGAGCTGAATAAAACCCATCTGCTGCCTGCTGCTCTTAAGGCACAGCTAAAGGGATTAGGTCTGCTGCACACACTGCTCTTGGTGTATAGTCCAAGCAGTGGTGGCATGCATGGTGTCTGCCTTAAGTTGGTCACAGTGCAGTCTGTTGTGTTTCCGCTCAGCCAGCTGTACGTGACCTCACTGTTGTTTCTCAGGATTGGTTTGTCACTCAGCAAGCGTATACAATTTTAAGACCAGATTATTTTTAATCAAGGCTCTGATATTATTTTAAAAGACATTGACTAAATCAACATCTCTTAGTTTAGATTTGTATGTCAGGAAATGTTGGTTTAGATGATGTGTTTCATTTTGTTTTGTAGAAATCCCATCCAAACTAAAGGGAAGGAATTAGAACAAAGAATTCAGAACTTGTCTTTTCACAGTCTTGAATGTGATTATACAGCTACAATTAAAAAACTGCATCATGAGCATGTTTGGACAACTATTATAAAACTTTACTGTCAAAGAGGCATGTGTGGTTCTGCATGTTCTTTATGCAAATTTATCACAAATAGTTACTGTAATTTCACTGAAAATACTCAAAGCAAAACCTTAAACAATTACCTTCTTCACAGCTTAAATAAATACGATAAAAATACAATTTATTTGTAAAAAAAAATGCGATTGGAGTCCTTTGTTAGCTAAAGAAAAAAACACAATAGTGTCCAACTTTTGACATATCCTCCCGGGGTCGCCACGGCAAATCACTTTTTGCTGATCTACACATTTGGTTTGGTTGAGAATTTTACACTGGATACCCTTCCTGATATAACCCTGTATTTTATCTGAAGAACAAAAGAACTTCAGAAGTTGTTCTAAATAGTTATTATAAACAGAATTGTTTAATAACTACTGAAAGAAGCGGTCCTGGACTAACAATATAGTACTCTTTTGAAAATGTACAATAACGTGACCATAGGGACATTTTAATCTAAAGTCTGTCCTCTGAATAGCATCAGTGGTGTTTTCAAATTTGAGATCAGTATCAGATCATCTATGTATTACTGGACTATATATGGACCACAGAAAATGACAAAACATAGCAAAGGTGTTCAGGGCAAAGGCTGTAAGTCTATCTCCAAGCAGCTTCGTGCTCTTATGACTACAGCTGCACAAAATCAGAGGATTAAAGACCCACAGGACTGCAGCCAACCTTTCTAGATGTGGCAAAGAGCCCAGTACAATCGGGACAGACATTTAAGGTGAACCTCAAGGTTAAGACACAGTACATCAGTGTCTGTTTGGACCAAAGTGGGATTCATTGGAGACAACCAACTGTGAAGAAGTGAGACTGATATTTGGCACAGAGCAGATTTAAAAGCTAAAGAACTTCTGGGAGAAATAAGACAAATAAGACAATATTGGAGGTTTTTGTCAAAGCACTTTTACTCCATGTCACTAAAAATAAGGTATAACAAAAGAATAAACAGTCCTAACTGTATGGGGGAGGCTTCATGGTCTTTGTATAAAACAATGAAGAATATTAAGGGCTTTGTGGAGCAAAATGCTGCTTTAAGTCAAAAGGCTTTGTCTCAAGAACAGAAACCCATCCATCTGTCTATTTTCTTAACCCACTGTAAACTTTTCAGGGTCACAGGGCTGCCAGAGCCTAACCTAGCCACTCTTGGGAAAAGGCGGGGTACACCCTGGACAGGTTACCAGCCTGCCGCAGGGCAGAATAAAAACTGTCTGGCAACAGAGTAACACAGACAGACAAAAACTATTGAATGTCTATCCGAAAAGACACTCAAGATTCACAAAAAGCAAAAGATTGAACCGTTCTGAAGGCTGCAAGGTGGCACCCTGATATACAGCACCCTTGCCTCACAGCAAGAAGGCCCCTGGACCAAGCCCTGGCTGGGGGACCTGAAGCAGCATCACCACTGGGGGACCTTTTTTGCATGTTCTCCCAGTGCATGTGTGTGTTTTTTCCAGGGACTCCGGCTTCCTCCCACCGTCCAAAAACGTGCTTCATAGGTTTTTTAGTGACTCTAAATTGTCTGTAGGTGTGAATGCGAGTGTGCATGGGTGTGTGATTGTGACCCACCAAAAGACTGGTGACCTGTCCAGGGTGAATCCTGCCTTGGCCCATGGCGAGTGGCCGGGTTAGGCTCCTGCATCCCCGTGACCCTGAAAGGGACAAAGTGGGTTCACAAAATGAATGAATGTTTTGAAGCTGGACGACAGACCTTAATCTCAAAATATTTGGACATCCATGGAAGGAGGTCAAACATGCCGCCTGGAGAAGGTAAGTTTTCAAACCTGAGACAACTGTTACAGTTTATTCATGAACAGAGGAATGAGAAGCGGAAAGAAATTAGTTATATGTCCAAACTTATTTTAACTGTTTGATTTTTAAAAATTATTTGGTTAAACAGCATTCACGTGTTTTAAATAAATCATATGGATCATTGAGAGTGAGTAACTAACATTTTTATTCATGCTAGCCATGAAAAAAGTACTAAAATGGACAAACAAAGACATAAAACAGGATATAAAAGCCACCACACAAATTATGAAGCATAATTTCACTTTACAGGATAGAGAATGTGTTCCAATGTCTGATAAAATAAATTTAAAAAAAGAAAATCTTCAAGAAAAGCTAATGAGAAGTTTTTTTAAAGCTTATTTAATTCAACTTTCGATTTTGACTTTAATTGTGTACATGCTGTAAGAGTTATCGAGATAAACTGCATATAACGTGAAAGCTTAATTAAGCACAGGGAGCAGCGCGCCCCACTGTAAAGAACAGATGGACCTTGGGGATTAAACTGCTGACCCACTCATGGGTCAGCTGTTTACATTTACATGCAAGTTTAAATTTCTGAAGTTCTTTAAGATCTATGATTAATTTTTGTTAGGTATATTGCTGATACTGTATTTAACAGGCTAAAAATGTATTTAGAGAAGTTAAAAAATGTAATTAAATTAATGAAGATCAAATGAGATGTGCCAAAAATATGTTTTTTATACTTTTACTTAAGATACTTTTCTTGTTCAGGATTTAATTTTTTGCAGTGCAATGGTTAATTCTTAAAGAAAACCTTGTGTTGTTTCCGTGGGAATTCAGCAGCCTGAGGTCAGATTATAGAAGAGAAGGCCAGTTGGCCACGCCTGACCCAGGTCAGAGTTAAGGCTCAGAAACAGATCACCATCTGAGGATATAAAAACCAGCTCAAACGTATAGCCTGACAACTGGACTGGAAAGCTGGACTGCTGTTCTTTTACGGAGACTTTTACGGAATCTGCATATCAAACTAGACACAGCAGCCATGGTTTTGGAGGAGAACGACTGTGACTCTGTCTTTGAGCCTCATGTGACTGTGAGTATGACTAAAAACTTATGGAACTTTGAGGTAATCAAACCGGAGATTTTTATTTACATTTAAATAAGATTGTAACTGTGGGTACAAAAAAACTTATCAGCTTTTTCTTTCTTTTTTATTCTGGTTTAAGTTTGCATTCTGTACAGTACAGTAGAGCAGTACTGAAACTTTGTGTTTTTGCATTTTAGGAAGAGTACGTGGAGACTCACTACGGAGATGTCCACTGCATCATGACAGGGACTCCAAAGGCAAACCGGCCCGTCATCCTGACCTTTCATGATGTTGGACTGAACCGTGAGTCACAGCTGCAGGTTCCAGACAGAGACTGAAATAAAATCATCCATCAAAGACATTCTTTTTCCATAAAAATGTTTATTTAAATCATAGCGCAACACAAAATGTACTTCATGTTAATTTAAAGTTCAAAAATGACATTATTCTAGTAATACATAATTGTTCATAGATGGAAGAAAATATGAACCTTTTTTTTACTAAAATTTGTGTTTATAGTTTATTCTAAACTCCCTTCATACACTGACAAATATCTTCCAGATTGAGATCTCTCTTTCTGTCTGTTCTGCACCATCAACAGACACTAAAAGGATATATTTGTCACGTCTTGCAGATAAGTCCTGTTTTGAGACTCTGTTCAACCATGAAGACATGCAGGAGATTGTCAGACATTTGCCTGTTTGTCACGTTGAGGCTCCAGGACAACAAGAAGCAGCCACATCTCTACCTACATCGTGAGTTCTCCCTCATTTTTATCCCTCCATCATTCAGTTCTTTTCTTTTTATTATGTACAACTGTTTAATAAGAGTTACTTAACTCTGGTTTGTCAGGTACACCTACCCCACCTTGGACCAGCTATCTGAAGCGCTACCCACTGTCCTCAAACATTTTGGGTAAGTAAAATCTATGATATTTCTTTCATTTGTTACACTTGAGTGACTCTATGATGGTGTGTTGCAGGCTACGCAGTGTGATTGGCCTGGGAGTTGGAGCAGGAGCATACATCCTGGCAAGATTTGCTGTGAGTTTAAAGCTTTCTCTCTACAAATCCATTTAAAACTTAAAGGCAAAAGCATTAAAATAATCAAAATTATTTGTAAACAATATTTTGAGATGGTGTTACTATTTTAGAGACTGACCTTAATAAAAATGTGGAAACAAACGCATAATCCTAATTTGTTTTCCATTCATATAGTTGAATCACCCTGACTTAGTGGATGGGCTGGTTCTGATCAATATCAACCCCAATGCTGAGGGCCTGATGGATACTGTTGCGAACAAGGTAGGAGCCATGCCTGAGAAATGCTCCCCACACTAGAGAGAACTGATCAACATCTGGCTTAAGCTTTGGATTTTAGATTATTGTAGCTGGTGACAGAAACTGATCGATACATCTGAGGGTGTTTCACATGCTTGTCGGAAAGATGCTTTGCATTGACTTTAAAAAATGAGAATAATAAAGGTTTCTGTCACAGCTCAACAACTGAAATTTTATGTAGACTGATTCTTTTCTTTTATATAAATAAAATGTGAGCAAAGAAGAATCATCCACCAACCTGGCGATGTTGTGTGTGTTACAGATTACAGATTGGACCCAGACTCTCCCAGACAAACTCATTGCACACTTGTTTGGAAAGGTAATGTAAAAAACTGACATTTTAATCTTTTCTTTCAAATAGAAATGAGTTTTGGTATCAAGAGAGCTGATGTTCAGTAAGCACAAACTCTCTATATTATTACAGGAAGAGATCCAGACAAATCATGACCTTGTGGCGACATATCGTCACTACATCACAGCAACCATGAACCAGTCCAACGTAAGCCAGTTCTTCCGCTCCTACAACAACCGCAGCACTCTGGATGTGCAAAGGCCTGTTCCCGGAGGAAACATCAATGTCAGGACCCTAAAGTAAGTCATGTGACTCTCACAAGCTTCCACAGATACTACAGGCCTCTTCCAAGCCGGCTTTAGCTGAACTTTTCTACCTAATTTACCTGTCTACTGGTTTCTGCTGTAGGTGCTCCACTCTCCTGGTTGTGGGGGATAATTCTCCAGCTGTGGAAGCTGTGGTTGACTGCAACTCTAAACTCAACCCCAACAAGACCACACTGCTTAAGGTATCTGCATGTGTGGTGGATGCAGAAATACTGCAGAATGTCACATACATTTGATGCCTATATAATCAAAAATCTTTTGGGCATCCACCCTTTGAAAGACTTTTGACTTAATTCAAGCAGCCCCTCACTATTATCATGTTCTGTTGCAGATGGCAGATTGTGGAGGACTTCCACAAATGGATCAGGTATGACAGACAATTTAAAATTCAGAATACTGTATACATTTTGAAAGAAACTTAATACAGTTTTTACTTTTTCCTCGCAGCCAGCTAAAGTGATTGAAGCCCTCAAATATTTCATCCAAGGCCTGGGATACTGTAAGTCTGTTTATGATCTCAAACTTCTATGAAGCATTTCTTTTACAATTTTTAGAAATAAAATGAGAATATTTTGCTATAATATTTTAGTTCTCTCCTTTATTTATTGGACTACTTCTCAGTTTTGTGTTTGTTTGAATGAGAAAGATTGAATTCAGGTTGAATCAACAAAACAAAACAGAACAAAAATACTTTTTGGATGAGCAACTCATTTCAATCTGCCTTTGTGGTAAAAAGTGACCTCTGTTTTGTTTTCAGTGTCCAGTGCCAGCATGACCAGACTGCGCTCGAGAACTACCTCCAGCACCAGCTCTGTGTCTTTTGAAGGGCCCCGGAGTCGCACACACACCAACGAGCTGCAGCGAGGTCGAGTGCACTCTCAGGGCATGGAGGAGAAGCGTGGGCAAAACACTGATGTCTCCATGGAAAGTGTTTCCACCATTAACCAGAACACATCAAAGGCCACTGAAGTAGCATGCTAAAGTGCACACAGCTAACACCTCTTGCACTTTATTCATGCGATGCCTCATTATTTACTCCTTCTTCTCTTTCTTCTTTTCTTTTTCATTTCAACTTGCAATCAATCTGTGGTTGTATTTCCAGACATCTCTTCTGAAAAATAGAAGGTTTGAAATCCTTTTTAACACATTTCTTTTCTTTTCTTACCCACTCTTGACTTTTATTCCTCCTTTTGTCACTGAATTATTTAAGATATTAAATGCAGTTTCCTCACATGTTTATGTTCATCATCATATAAGGCAGATAAAGACAGATTAAATGTTCTAACTCTGTAAAAGCAAATTAATTTTGTGTTAATGTAAATGAAGACATTTGTATAGGTGCACCAACATCCAATGTATACAATAACTCAATGAGAAAAGAAAATGCAGGCTCATAACTGTAGGAATGTATATGATAATGCAACTGTGTGTTATTAAAAGCAGGAATATGTTATGACCCACCACTGTAGTTCCTCATATAGGTTCAATGTGACTATTTAATGTGTTTCACCATTTAAATAAATAATAAATGCACAATGTGTCATTAAAACTTTTTTTCAACAACTCGACCAATTTGTTTGAACAGAACATTTTGTGAACCTGTTAGGAAAAACACAACCACAAAACTTAACTTTTTAATAATACGTTTTTACTCAAAGAAAAACTAAATTTCAATAAAATGCTGAAACTGTTGGCAGATAAATAAGTGAGCTAAACTATAGTAACATTTTGTCTTCACTTACTGATGGCAACATCCAGAAACATCTCATTATAAAAAAAAATATATAGAACTCATGGTTTCTGCAGGAAGAAGAGCAGATGTATGCAGACATCTCTGCTCACATTTATTTATGACTTGTGATTTATGTTTATCAGTCAGTTGATCATTTTGTATGTAAGGCCAAAAAGATCATAGAAATGTTTGTGAAAAACAAAATAAAAATTTCAGCCTCTTGGGCTTAAATTGTTTAGTTTTAAGAAATAAGACAGAAAACTCAAAAAAGATACTATGCAAAGTTGTTCCCAAACATCCCTGGTTTGATTTTTTTAATCAGAGTGAACTTCTCTGACAATGATGAATGAAGTAATTCAGACACCTGCTTGAACTGAGAAATGATTTTGTTAATTTTCAGATGCATGTGCCAGACTTTTCATTATATTTCGAATGCTTTTCTCAAATTTGGTTTGTTTCTTTAAAAAAATATGTAGGTACTAAAATCAAGTCAAATATTTAGACATTTTCTTTGTCAAGCAGTTTTCTTCTTCAAATTTACTTTTCACTAAAAATAAATTAAAAAAAAGAAAAGAAACATTAAAACTACTAAGGAAAATTACAGCACCAACATAAACCAAATAAAAGATGAGATCTGAAGATAAATAAATGTGTCCAGCTTCACACTAGTACTTCTCCAAACTAACCACTAGATAGATCTTTATTGCCATCTTTATTTTATAGAGTAGGACATTTATGAAGACCGTTTTGTTCTATTTTCATTAGTTTAAAATATATATATATATATACTGACAAACAAACATTTTCTACAATTTAATTTCTAGCTAGTTTCAGTCAATAAAACTGTTTTTTTTTTTTTTTTTTTGTAAACTATAACAAGAAAAAAAAATCCATCCATCCCCTACAGTTGATGGATTTGTTGGAGGCTATCCCAGCTCCAAAAGGGTGTTCGTCCATCTCAAGGCCACATACAAAGACAGACTGATACTCAAACCCACTCCTAAAAAAAACTATTACGAGTCAGAATTTAAGCTACAGCTCATGTCTTTGGATTCACCAGAAAACTTGTGAATGTACAGGAGATAACATGCAAATTCCACTCAAAAAGGCTCCAGCTGAGATTTGAATCGACAGTACCAACCCTTACACCACAATGTAGCCCCTGTTTCACTTTTATTTTATTTTTTTATTATAAAAAAACTGGAAAATAATATAATGTGCAAAGATGAATAGCTTTTGCTTCACACTTTTCAATCAAAAATCCTTAATTTTCTGCAGCATCAGTGCAATTCTTTGGCTTTATACTGAAGTTACTCCTTAAAAGCATTTACTTTTCTTTTTGTTTCATCTTAACTGTTGTGTTCTGTAAATGTGCTAGTGACCTGACTAACATATTCACAGCATAGTAGATTTTAATTAAGAAAAGTCTTACCCTCCATAATTGTCTGAACATGAAAGAGTGTGCATTCAGTGAGCGGCTGCATGAATTTGTGTTTGTATGGAAATAGGCTGCATGTATGAACGTGGGTGATGTGTAGGTGGAAGAACTCCGGCTGTTTAGTCGATGGATTGTTTCAGACTTTGACTCTAAAACACAAAAGATACAAATCTATGAAATGTTGACATTTACCATCAATGTCACTATTATTTTGTTTGTGTTCTTTTGTGTTTTGGAGTGCACCAACATTTTACATGAGCTTTTTTTGTGTTTGGAATAGAACACTAGGATGAATAATGTATGAGTGAAATCTCCTATTTTAACACAAGGCCATAGCTTTGAATGAATTTGCTTTGTGTGCTTTGATTTTACTCAGCTTCGGTGATTTGGCTGTACTAAAACATAGAAAAAAATACAAAAACATCCTATACTGTATGGTTGAGACTAGAGCATCTTATCTGACACCTTTAAAAAAGGATACTTGAACATGTTTTCTCTCTAGGATTTGTTGCTTTTAACAACATCCAAAGCAAAGTAAGTTTGTGAAGGATTCATGTCAGAATGCTAAGGTCAACACATAAAGCCTGTCACAAAATGATCTGAACCTTAGAGATGTGGTTTTGGTATCAATCAGGAATGGATTAATAAGAGGTACAACTCATGTTAGATGTTTTTGGAGATAAATGCAGGGAAGCAGATTGAGATGGTTTGGATGCTTTGAGAGGAGGGACGGAGATTATGTTGGGAAAGGGAGCAACCAGAGGAATACCAAAAAGAAAGTTAATAAAAGTAACTAAGGAGGACATGATAGTGGTTGGTGGGATCGAGAAGGGTGCAGAGAGGAGAGGGATAAATGGAGGAAGATGATTCAACCCCTTAGGGACAGCTGAAAGGCAAAGTAGATGTATTTTGGAGACAGCAACATCTGGCTGCAAAAGTCTGTGACATCTCTGGTTTAGTCTTGTCCTTTCTGACTGTTGCAAATCCAAGTAGTGTTTGTCATGTCTTATAGATTATATTACACCTCAAAATAACGTTTTACATGTCGACAACATCTTGGAATATAAAGTGGTAATTTGTTGGCGGAATATTGATTTCTTAAAATGTAAAGACAATAATAATTCCTCAATTTGTACATTTGCTCCAACTATCCATCTTAAAACAGAAACAAATGCACTAACATTCCAAGTCAATTTGTACCATTGCCAGTCATACTTTATTATTGGATTCCCAATAATGGCTCTAAACTCATTTATACTCCACATCGTATTTAGGTAAAGTTTTAGTGATAAATGTATGTTTCACAACAAATATAACTTTATGAAATGCAAATAAATATGGTAAAACATAAAAACAACAACAAAAACCCTACAATAACAACACACCAACCAAAAAAGGAAAAAACAATAAATATGATTGATAAAACCATTTCAAAAACAAACACAATTTTTTTTCAAAGGTTTTGAGTTTTGTTTTTGTGGGCAATTCTTTTTTTCTTTTCCCAAAAAAGTATTTCTCTCTTTTTTAAATGCACCATCCTAGTGTGTTTGAAATGTAAATGCAAGACAAAAAAGCCAAATATGAACAGTCAAATAAGATTTAATTATTAACAATTGTTTTGAATGTTTATTGTCATAGATGACCATAGCAGTATTCTCCACCTCCTCTCTCTTTTCTTTGTGCAAGGCAGTTTTTAGTAGAAAATTTCCAACACAGAGAAAATTCAAAGAGCTTTGAAGTCCCACTCCTATCATCTCTTGATCTATTGTAAAAGCTTTTGCAGTGGTCTTTTAAATATCAATATGCCATTTTTGACAAAATCTAAAAACCAGTGCTGAATTCTAGGACAGTTTCTGCAGAGCAGCAAGAATTCATTAGAAATTTGCCTTTGGGTTGTGGGTGGGACTGTTGGCGCTGACCAAGGCTCCCCCCCTTCCCATCATGCATATGTTTATGTCCTCTCCCACTAGCTTACAGCATCACAACCATAGACATTAATGTCTATGATCACAACCCCAACCTAATATTAGAGTGCAGCTAATATAAAGACATAAATGAATGGAGCGTGTGGCCCCACCCAGTGTATTTTTTAAGTCACAAAAATGCTCTTTCGCAAAAGGCTCCCCCCCCCCCCTGTTAACAATTCACAATAATTTAAATAAAGAAATAATAAAATTACATTTTAAGCTTAATTGTATCCCCCATCATGAGAAAATGCAACAAGAACATGTAAAAAAAAATAGCAAAAACACTATTTTTACTGGAGTGAGTCATTAAAATAAACATTTTCATTTTTAAAAAATTGAAACAATAATATAAAGCGGTTTTAGCTATAAAGTAGGGCTGTCACTGTTACAAGGTTCAATAAAGCATCAGTTCAAAGAGAAAGTCTTGCTTGTTTTTGAGAAAAGCGATTGTCATGAGAAGTTAAAAAAAGCATAATTTCAGAAAGAATGTTCACCTCTTACTGCTTGTTTTTGTCCAGAAGATCAAGCAAAAAGTTTGTTTTAAAGAAGCCTAGCAGTGATGAAGAACATTTGGGCTATAAGACGAAACTAGTTTTTAAGGTGCACATCAACACCCAGCAGCCAATCGGAATTGAGTATTCACTCAAACACAATGTTTGTTTCTTATGGCTGTATAACAGCATCCTTGTTGTACTACAAGTATAAAAGTATTTACCGTTCTTTAGAGTTCTACTTATCTTACTGTTGATGTGTTTTGTGCACACAAATGACATTTCTGGGATATCTGAGTTAACACTTTACAAATGTAAAAAACATTTCAGACAATAAAAATGAAGGAAAAAATGTTCTTTCTGACATTTTCTGTTTAAAAGCCGTATATTGTCATTTAAAATGTCCCCAGTAATCACGATTAATCACAGTCCAAAAGCGTCAATTTACAGCACTACTATAAATAGAATAAACAAAAATGTATTTTAAAAAGTGCCATTGGGGGAATCAACACTGATCCATCCATGTCTAATATCTAAAATCTCTTTTAGTGTCATATAATTATTTTTTAAACATTAAATAGAATTATTAAGTTGGCAGTTAAACATGCAAAATACTTTTAACAATAATATATAAATATACTTTTGGTGAAGAAACATTTCTGGGAATATTGAAAAGGACACGTTATTATAACTTTATGCTTACATTTCTCAAGTATGCAGTGAAAAATGAAAAATCTAGAAAAAAACAAACCGTAATGTATGAATTTATTTAGAGGAAATAATATTAAGACTTTTCAAATTAAGATCCCTCCCCAATAAACAAATAAATAAATAAAATTAACTACAGTCAATAGTTGCGTACCCTCATGAGTAAACGCACTTCAACGAGAACCTCGGGAGCAGAGGGTTTAGCATCTCTGCTGTAAAATCATTGCGGGACATCTGCGCTCCCGCACACCCAGGGCCCCTCTGCCTCCCCTCCTGTCGGTGAGTCCTGCCAGCTGCAGCCATGTTGGAAAGAATCCGTCTCCTCAAGCGGCGGCAGCCTCAGCAGCAGCAGTAGTGCTAACAGCTAACGTCAGTGGACACTCCGCCGGGCTGTCGTGGACAGAAAGCGCAGGGAGAGGGAGGGAGCCAGCTGTCGAGCTGGTTCTGATTTCAGTCGCTATCTATGTAAAATTCATCTCAAGTGAGTGGACATTTTGAACGCATAAAACCACCGACCCCGGCGGAAGGTGCGGTCGGTCTTCGGGGCTCACGCGGGTGAGTATTGATCCCTCTTGGGGGCGGACTGAATAGAAACAGCCCCACTGTTAGCCAGGTTAGCTTAGCATTAAAGGGGTGAGCGCTCGCAGACAATGGTGTGAGTTGTCGGGGGCTGGTGTCAGGATTTTATAAGCAGTAACTGGATTGAAAAAGCAGAAAATGTTTGACTCCACCGAGTCATTTGTATTCCTAACAGATAGACAGTGGTGCAGTGACCGAAGCCACCAAACGGTGTGCCTCTTGTGGGTGCAAAGGTTCAAACCAAAGGGCGATTTTTGTCCGCCCTCGCGCGAGTCACGCATTTTTACAACGAGAAACGACTCTCCCAAACTAAAATAAATAAACCTTTGTAAGTCGTCGTTGTAAGGAAAATAGCTCCAGAATAATTGCCGTACACAAAAATGTTAAATGTTTGGGAATGTTTGACGCATGTCAATCACAACATAACACACTTTATGTGGAGTGTAGTGGCCTCGTGGACATCTATTATTTAAATAGCCACGTTTTCTTAAACGTATTACATTTATGAGATTAAATTTTTCAAAAATAAAACCTCATATTATATACAGATCCAACAGCTGTTTGCTGATGTTTATTCTTTCGCTGTTGCGACTTTCACTGCTTCTTAGTCTTGTTAGAAATGTGTTTTAAGTGAAAAAAGTAAGCCAGGACAACAAAACTGAGAGCCAGATAACACTGTAGGGAACATTAACTCATTTATAACGCATAGTCTTGACTAATCCATCAGGTATGACATGTTTTACCTCAGTAAGTACATTTAAAAAGTCAAAAACTTGTATCTGTTTTTGCCTTTGACCTAAAAAAGCACATATTTTTGTAATTGATTTAGGCAGGAATGTCCCGTCCTGGCATTTACATTAATTCCTTTCCACTGCGTGGACACAGAAGCCTTTCTGTGTCCATATTATTGAAACTCTGGTTAATGTTTGTTACATCAGACATCCAGTAAGTGGAGCCACTCATAGCCTTTTCCCCTGCTTGTATTAACTCTGTGTTGCACAAAACTTCTTTAAAATCAGATTATTTCTTAAGACCACATTTAGCCAATTTTGAGCCTATCATTTCAGATAAAAAAAAATGGTATTTGCTATCTGCTGTTTGTTTGATTTAGCTTTTTTTTTTTTTTTTTTTTTTTTTACATCTTTTGCAATATAAAGAGACAGACATTTGAATGTTGGATTCCTCTTCTTGCTTTTTAAGGGAAATCCATATTTTAGAAGTTGGATTAGAGCAGAAGTAGTAAGAAAATAGTTGGAGAGGATGAGAATTAAGAGTAGGAGGAGACAGCTGTTTGGAGCTTAAACTCAACCCCCAGGTGTGTCAGTCCAAAACAATCAGTGGGCGGCTATTTCCCCTCTCCTATACGTGACAGCATACCCTGCAACTAGGAAGTAGAAAACAGGAAACAAATTTACACGGATGTTTGGGATTTTCCCAGAGGTTTTCCTCTCTGAGCACAGATTGCCAAAATGCAATTCTGGAATTTTTTGGGCTGCACAAATGGAGGTATGTAGGAGTGTTTTTTCTTTTTTTTCTATTGATGGCATGGCTTTTGAGTTTGGTTGATGTGTGTGGGTGCTCTGTGAAACGCAGGCAGGTAGGGAAGGCTGGAATGGAATTTGTGGCGCTCTCCACTCGGCAAGCAGTTGCATGCGCAAGCCTCACAGGCTAAGAGTGGGAGCACAAACAAATTGATTAGGCTGACTGGTTGCTACTAGCAGTATATTTGACAGGAAGGATAAGTGGCAGAAAATATTTGTTTTTACTTGCTGCTCTGAAGACTCTCCAAGTGCAGGTTACCAGGTGGAGTTTTGATGCATAGCATGGTAGTGTGTTTATCAACGCAGAGAGCAGATGTATTTTTCTGAAAGGGAAGGGCATTTCATTTCCTCTGCTACTGGAATTTAAATCCCTATAAGTACCTGTCACACTTTTAGCGACTTGACTGTCATCACAATGAGAGCCACAGGTTAATCTGCAAAGAGTCTGCTCATTCACAAGATCTGCTTAACTTCAAGAAGGCTGTTTGTTCTTGATCATTTAACCTTGACCAGTGCACATTGTGCCTTTCTCATGTTGTCTTTTCCAGCTAAGCTAGCTCATAGTCAAGCACAAGTATTCTTTGTTCAGTCTTGTCATAACCAGTGCATAGATGCATACATTTAGCAAACACTCCAAGATTTCAAATGCCCCTCTTTGGTTAATTAAACCTAAGGCTTTGACCTCAAGCTATTTCCTCAAAGGATTTGCAGTATGCTGCACTTTTGCAAGCCCTATATTCTGCAAAAATAGAGAAATTGAGATTTGTTATGAATTTTTACATGTGTATGAAGTGGATCTATTTAGAATAAAACAAGAAGTAATGTGCAAATATAAAGCTTGACTAACCAGAATCTAACAAAAAAGTTCTCATAACTTGTTAGTAGGCTGGCTCTCACATTCTGATTCAATTCTGTTAAATTAAATACCTATTTATTTGTTAAGTATATATTCTAAAACCAATTTTTTTCTTTACAAAAAAAATATTTACACAAAACTAATGATATAATCTGAGAAATTAAGAGACTGTCATTATTAAAACGTCAATTTTTTTACAGAAAAATAATCAAAAAGCAGTTTAATTGCTTGAAAATACTTTAAAAGTAAATAATTTCTTTTGCATTTTTAAGTAATTTTTAAGTAAATTTCAATTAGTGTTTTTTCTTAACCCAGTCTTACTAGTTTGTTGCTACAAATCAAATGGCTCCACTTTTAAGGTGGAAATGCTCCTTAAAAACTGTTATTTCAACTGAACTAACCAAAGCATTTGTTCTACCTTAGTTTTTATGCTTTTTTTGTTTGTCAATTGAAACCTGAGGCGTCAGAAACAAGTTTTCGGATCAGTATCAGGGATGTTTTACATCGAATACCACTGTGATCATGGCACCATAATACCAATCTACACTGCACTTCTCATTATTAACAGACATGCCAGATAATTTGACCGGTTGGTTCAGATTACTATGGGCCAAATAGTTTGATAAATGTGGAGAAAAAGGACAGAGTAAAGAGATGGTTTATGCTTTCTCATTTAACAAACAGCAGACAAAAAGAAAGATCATGCTTTTTTTCAAGTCCATTCAAACGATCCACTGTACTACTGTTAAAAGGTAAACAGCTGTTGTTTAGTGAGGCAAACGCGTAAAAAAAAGCCTCCAGCTTCACTTGATTCTCTGTTGGAATAATTTTCACAAATATGACTCTCTAGGTGCAGTTTCATTTTTGAGGTTGTTGTGAAGAAACTGGTTCTCAAAGAGACGACAATTCTCTCTAGTGTGGTAAATATCAGGAGTTCCTTTGCTCTTTATGTTACTTTAACAAGCTGCTCTGAACGGAGCTTGGAGGAATAATAAAGGCTAATGCGTAATATCTTAATGACATAATGAATACTTTTGCTTTAACAAAACAAGAAAGCCAATTATCGTTTAGGGTTAAGTTGGTAAATAAATAAAAAAAACCAAACAATGAAAAGCAGATACTTTAATGGATAAGTAAAGTTAAGAGCATGTTTTGACTTTTCGCACGAGTACAATGACACATACAGCCTTAAATGTATTGTAGAGTTTTTTTTGTGTGCACTAAGTGGGAAAAAATGCATCCACCCTTTGAGTCTATTAATTAGCTAAAACTAAGCCATATAATGTGGGTTATGATGTGTTGTTTCACGTCTCGTCTCCATTGTGGTTACTTTGTTGTGCTTTTTTGGATTCCAGGACATTTCTGGCTTAACACTCACCCTGTGCCCTGGGCAATGTTTTCTCATGCTGCTGTTATGCTTTCTTCTTATGCGAGACTTGGTACTCATCCCCACAAACTAAGAGAAGAATTAAGGGTCATTAAGCATCCAGAATCTTAAAGTACTGCTTAGTATTGTTTTAGCCAATCTCATTAAGAATATTTAGGACCACAGTCTTTTACTCAGTTTATTGCATTTAGTTTTTATGCTCCAAGAGATCTGCGTGCTCCATGATCGTTCTGCTCTTATTTGCATCCACTGCTCACTTTTTTGCTTATGCTAATCTGTGTGGTTAGCATTTTTGCCATGACCTGAGCATCTTAGACTGATCGGTACCTCTCTGTAATAAAATATTATGTTTTAGGCTTCTGTATAGTTGTAGTTTGTTTTTTATGCGGCATATATGAGTCTTATTTAAATAAAATTGCACAGATCAGCACCAGTAAATTCAAATGTAACCTTTTCTGAATCAACAAACCTATTTCTGATTATGATGGACAGCAACTAAAAGACCAACTCCAATGAAAGTTGTGTTTTTGGTGTTTTTCACATATTCTTGGAGCATTTTTCTCTAGATGGAGGTCATTTATAAAAGAATTTAAGATTAAGACTGCATTTTAGAGTATTTCTTTATTCAAATTGGGATGCATCTGGAGCAGAATAAAATGCTGTTTGAAAAAGCTCTCATTTGTGACACAGTAAGTGAAATACATGGGTCAAAGTCTCACTGCTCCGCTCCATTCTGATTCATCCACTTGCAGACAATTGGATCCATTAACATCTTCCTTTTCCTCCTTCGAGCTGGTGTCTGGCTCAAAACTTTACAGCTGGATAGCTTCGATATTGCTAGCCATTTTTGTACTGCTATATTTTAGCGTGGGGTTGTAAGGGCCTGTAAGCTAGTGGGAGAGTATGTAAACAAAGGGATGATAGGATATCAGCCAATGCTCACTTCCTCACCAACAATCCCGCTGTTGAAGCCTAAAACATAAAGTCAGAGGTGAATTTCTAATGAACTACTGCTGCTCCACACATACTATGTCTTAGAAAACAACACAGGTTTTTTATTTCTCTTTAAAAAAACAGCATAATCACAACTAAGACTACTGGGAACGCTTTCACAACAGAATGTGATTAGAGTGGGGCTTTAAAGTATAAATTAAAAGCACATTATTCTTATCCACAGACATTCTCATATATTATGTACCCTTTTCCCTATAGCTAAAGGACTTACATTGTTTTGTGTCTGCAGGGTGCTGTTGCCATAATTTTAGGCAGACAACCTGTTCCTGTTGTTCTTAGTCTTTGGCCCATAAGAGCTGTGATAGGCCACAGTAACCCCCCATGACTCTATTTAGGATAAACTTTAGTTTAAGGGCGGATAGGTGGATGAATGGATTATTTCAAATTCTTTATTATTTTTGTAAGCTCATTCTTTGCATAAATATGTTCCAAACTTGCCATAATTGCTTTTTGGTTCACAAAAAAAAATCTTTTAACTTAAAAAAAAAAACAATTCAGTAATACTTGCAATTACTACTACTTTAATGTATTTCAGAAAAACTGACTTAAACACCGAAAAATGATTTTTTCCCCCAAATATTTTATAGCCTCAAAGATTTGTTTAGTAATATCTAAGAGTTTAACCAACAATTTGCACTGATAAACCATTGATCACCAGTGCTGTCACTGGTTTTCTAAAATACTCTGTGATTCTTGTGCCCTGATTTGCTCTGATTTGGACTTGCAGTGAACTCACATAAGGAAAAAAAGTTTTATTTGTACAAGGAAACATACCAATGTAAAAGAAAGTGCTTGTGTGTTTTGGAGTAACTGTAGCTTCAGTTTTAGCGTCGATTTTTGTACTTGCAACCTCCTAGAGGCTGTAGGTAGGACTGCACTTGCAGTTTGCCCCTTTCTCTATGTTTTCCCTCTAACAGACTTAGTGGGCGGAGTTGTAAAAAGGCGCTTGTTGATTTCCTAAGGAGAATAACATTGTGCAATGTTATAAGCATGGAGTGAGCTGACATAGCATTGGGGTGGGTTTACAGCCAGTGGCATCATTGTTTGTCAAAGTATTGTGCAGAAGAAGAATCTTCCTGGTGAAGTATGAAAAGTTCAAGTCCAAACAAAGTTAAATTCTGAGCTAAAAACAGATTTTTAGCTCACTGTATGAAAGCCAAAATACTTTTCTCTTTTATTCTTTAAACGTTAACTTCTTTTACTTGTAGTTTTTTTTTCTGTTATGCACTTTAAATGACCTTGTGGATGAACTGTTTAGTATAGATAAACATGCCTTTTCTTTCCGTTTGTTAGGAAATAATTCATATAAAAGAAGACGTCTCTGGCAGTTTGTTTTTTCTGGACAGATTTTGGGTTTTTGTTTTTTGTTAAATACAAATATTTTAGGTAGGTGATGTGGTGATATAAAGCATGACTTCTTTGATACTTGTTTGTAACAAAAAAAAAAACAAAAAAAAACTGAAAAATAGTGGGTCAATGAAAAAAAATAAATGCGTGGCCATGCAGCTGCATAAGACGTGGTTTTGGACACAACATTGCCTAAAATAAAGCAGATTATGTGATTATAGCAAATTATGTGAGTGGGAAAACACTGAGAACCCTTAATAAATGGACTAAGGTCATTTATCTAAGAGGAAAGAAAATTTACTTATAATACTTTTGCAAAAAAAATGGAAAGCAATTAAGTTTTTAAGGATCACTTCTATGAACATCTGTTTTTATTTTGCAGGAAAGAAAAACAATCATACTGTAGTTAACAAATCTGAAGAAAAAAACTCCATTATTTTGAAATCACGACTAAGTCTATATGTTTTATCTACCTTTTCTGTAATTAAAAAAGGAGAATAAGAGCATGCATATCTTAAATATTATTTGGAACTCCAAAACTTCATGATGGCTTGTTATTGCACCGCAGTAGGCTTCAAGGATTTAGGACATGGCTAATACTTGCTCTGTGAAACAATGCCTTGGCATCCTTGTTCTAGTTGTAAGTCTTGCATTGTGGTTGTTGCTTGGTAACAGAGGTCAGCATAGTGTTGAGAATGTTGTCATTTCGCCACGTTGCTCTTTTGGGTGTCTTTTTTGTTTGTGAAAATAGCAACGCACAAGTGGAATTATGGGATGGACCGCTTCTAAATATAGAGATACTGAACTCGTCCGGCCAATTTATTCATATATTTTGCCAAGTCATGATTCGCACCTCTTATTCTGGATGCAGCAGAACTAAAAGCCTCCAGTTTTTATGCTACATGATGGGTTCTGGATGTGCTTGGCTCCTTTAGCATGTGAGCTTTGTCACTAAAACTGTTGTGAAGGATCAAACCCCTCTGGATGTCCCTGTTTGTTGCTGTGTTATTGACAGCTGAGCAGCAGCGTGCTGCATTTGCTGTCTTGAAGGTTTAGGAATGTCTTTGCTTTACCGCTATTATATAGTGTGCTGGCTTTCTGGTGATATTAAGTACAATATTTACATTAAATTCATTTATTCTTCTTTACAAGTTTATAAAATAAACATATTTTTGTCTTCTCTTGTTACAGATATTTCAAGAATATCTTACTATGCTGGTGAGTAAAAACATATTTAATATATTTTCTGAACATCCGGGTGTTGTGCTGTAAAACGATGATACATCATGTTGACTCCAGTAATGATTAATGATTGTTTTTGTATGCTTCTAATTGAAAAATGGTTTCCTGTGCACATTTTGTTTTGTGTTCCACACATCATTGTATAAACGTTTATTTTGTCACAAACTGAAATGCGTCCGCTTGGGATGCTTGTTGAGGTGAAGATGAGGTGCTTCATTGCCCTTAGCTCCATCTCTGTCTTTGAGTGTCGCTAGGCAACCGTTGGTCCTACAATCTTTAAAGTGGATGTTTAAAGCAGAGAAGTTCTTATTTCTAAAAAAAAAAAAAACTCCAAAAGAAAGTTAATCATAATAATTTTTCCTACCTTCTTCAGTGATGTGTTGAACAGTTGAAAGTAACCATAAGTTCATTCATTCATTCATCATCATTTTCCAAGCCGCTTTATCCCTTTCGGGGTCACCGGAGCCTAACCCGGCTACTCATGGGCAAAGGCAGGGGACACCCCTTGACTGGTCGCCAGTCTGTCGCAGGGGCCACAATCACACACCCATACACACTCACATTCACACCTAGGGACAATTTAGAGTAACCAATTAACCTATGAAGCATGTTTTTGGATGGTGGGAGGAAGCCGGAGTACCCGGAGAAAACCCACGCATGCACGGGGAGAACATGCAAACTCCAGACAGAAAGGTCCCCCATTGGTGACACTGTTTCAAGTCCCCCAGCCAGGACTTGAACCAGGAACCTTCTTGCTGTGAGGCAGGAGCGCTAACCACTGCGCCACCGTGCAGCCTAGTAACCATAAGTACTTGAGTAAATTGACTACTTTTGACTACTTTGTACTTGTACTGAGTATCAAAAATATTAGAAACTCCCAGCTCTTCTTATAGTAACAACGTTCTTGAACACCTGTTTTAATAGAACTGGTCCACATATAGTTGTTTTCAGAGTGTATTCAGACTAGACACATTTGGTACACTTAAAGTGAACTAAAGTTTATTTCCCCCCGTTTTTTCAGTCTAAATACATCCAAGTGGATCTTGGTCCGGGACCAGGTACCGATTTTGGACCCATCTTTTGAGGTGGTCTTAGGTCGTTTCCATTTAGACTGAACTCTGGTTTGCTCTGAGTTTCCTCAGTCTTAATAAGCACCATGCTCGGAGAGGAACAACCGGACCAAAACGGCCACCTTAGCCGGGCATTACGGGATGTAAACAGAGAGCAGCAATACAACACCAACTCATTAAAATGTGGTTTTGCAGACTCATTAAAACAACTTTTAACGTGATACACATTGCTTCTTACACTGTTTCCTGACAATTAGTAAGTTATAAACACTTATCATCATACCTTCTTAGCCATCATTTCCTCAGTAACTGCCTTGCAGCCTCTTCCATACCAAAGTTGCAAATAAAAAGTCTTGTATGTGTTGACGTTGATACAGATGTTCAAAATTGATCAGTGAAATATAAAGTTTGAATCATTAAACTATAGGAATGCAAATCTTTGGAGTTCCATTATTCTTCCTCTCATTGCTTTGCCCCGACCTCGTAATTCCTGGCCAGTGACTGAAGAGATTTACACGTGGTTTTATTTACAGGCATAGGCTAAAGACAGATCTCCAGTAGATTCCAGTCTGAGTACAGACCAAATGCATGGCTCAGGACTTGATCCAGACCAAATTAAGTGGATTCTGCCCAAACTTTTCCAGATTGACTACACCATAGATAAAGCTGCATGCAGGCAGCCTCTGGGTTGTTTGCTGGCTTATAGACTTATTTTCCTTTCATTTGTATTTTGCGGTTGTAACATATGTCTACTTTTGTAAATAGGTAATGGTTCTGCAAATAAAATGTGTGTTTCTTTAAAAAAAATGAAGGTGCAGAATCATTTAGTCCTTTTGCAAGGCTAACTTGGTTATTTTTTTAAATCTCTCATGATCATAATGTGCAGTAATTCACACACATGAAACTTAGGCAAAACATCTCATTGACAACAGAGACTGCTGGTAGAAAGAAATCTCATGTTTTGGTAACAAAAATCGCCAAGAAAAATAAAGATCTATTCAAATTAATCAGCGCACCATTTTGCAATCTGATGAAAAATATGTTGGTAAAAGAGAATATGCAGATTGGCTGCTGAAGGGAGAATGGTGCTGATTGGTTAATAAGCATAGAACGTTCTCAACTAAACTGTGAGGCTAAAACTTGAGTTTGTGTCAAAAGTTATCTATAGTTGTCTTTGTATTTTTCTCTTCTATAAAATTACAAATTCTTGTCCATTAAAGCAATTCTAATTTTATCATGGGGATTAAAAGTTTTTTTTATTTAAATCAAATTTAAGTGAAAGTTTTTATATTTTTCTTTAAAACAAAAACCCTGTAGCTGTAGCTTACTTTGCCCACTATGGGTACCTCAAATCTTTTTGGAATGGATCAACAAAGAGACTGAGATTTAAACACAGATGCAGGGATTTTTTTTAATTTTCTTTTTTTTAATTTGTACTTGATGATTTATTTCCTGGTCTTATGATAAAAAAAAAATGAAAGGACAGTAAATTCATGATTGTGTTTAAAATACATTAAGTTACAAGGGCTCATTATTGGTAATCTAAGCATTTTGCGTGAAATACATTGTATAAAAGAGCCAATATTCTTTCTAACAGAGCAAAATCATTTCACAGCAGTTAAATGTATAAAACAGATCAATGGAAATGCAGCTAATTGAGATTAAATTAATTTAATTTCTGTGATTAATCCTGGGTAAAATACAACACTAATTGGCTGTAACTGTCCTGTTGGCTCTGAGAAATTGTGATTTGTAATGGTGGTAACTGGTGCCTTTTTCAGATGAACAATGGCCTGCATTTGAAGCTTGTAGTAAATAGTTAAGCTTTGTGGCTGGAATTTGTGCTGCAATCTTGTTGTGACTGGTCAGATCAGAAAAGATTGTGGTCAGAGTGACAAAGAACCAGTGAAGGGGCTGTCGTGCTGCAGGAGGAGGTGAAACGGATGTAAAGAGGTGGGCACAGGGCAGCAGAGATCTGCTGAGAGCAGCATGTATAGATGAAAGGAAAAGATGCAGGGGACCCCCCCCCCCCCCCCCCAAAAAAAAAAAAAAACTTGAGTGTTGCAAGTGCTTGAAGGGTGGAGTTTTGCTTTTTAATGGCATAGAACTGATTGCAGTAAACTCTGAATGTATGAGAGGCTGTTTATTACTGTGTTGATGAAAACTGTGGTCCTTTATATATCATCATCAGGCTATCCATACCTCTTCTTCCTGTCTCAATTACTCCCTTTTTCCTCGACCTCCTCTTGTTTCTCCCTTCCTCTGCCCTACACACAAATGGCTGCATGCAAACACACATACACACCTCATCACCTCCCTCCCCCATCAGTTTCTGCCTATTAGTGTTTGGAGCAGCTTTTTCACGTCCTGGGCACAGCAGAGGAGAAACTCTTGGCTCTCTTCTACTATTTAGTTTCTGGGTTGTTTTTTTGTTTTTTTTTTCCATCAAGGATTCTCACATCTTCACATACTTCTCTAGTCCTTTTTTTTGTGTAACGATGAAGTGCACACCTGATCCCTCCACGGACTCTCCAGAGCTCTTGTTTTGCAGTCTCATGGATTAAATGCTCAGTTTTTCTGCAACCTGCATGAAAGATCGGAAAGAATGTTGTGATCCAGCTTCTCTTTTTGGGCTACAGAAGAAAAGGCGTCAGGACCCAGACCGAACGACACACAACTGATTGACTTTGAAATGGATTTACTGCATCACACCCACTCCTAAAAGCTCATTTTTCTTAGCAGAGCCTGCCTCTCATCCCTCCTTGCTTTTGCATCACATCCATTGGCTCCAGCTTTTTCTTTTCTCCAGTTTTTTTATTCAAGCCCCTGTCATGTTGAATCCCTCCTCAACATCAGATACCTGCTTTGACCCGGTTACCTCCTGCAGTCTTTAAGCGCTGTGAGAAAGCTTTGGATGCTGCAAGGCTCAGCGGGTCCCTTGGGCTTCTCTGCTTTCTCTCTTTATCCCATTCAATTTTATTATCTCTCCTCTTTTGTTTGATTCATATTTTCTTTATGATATTTTTTTCTTACTCTCTTTGAAGTCCTTCTTTGCTTCTTTGTTGATAAAGCTCTTTACGTCTGTCTTTGCTCTCCTTTTTCCCTCTTGCGTTGGCCACTTGCATCCTTCTCTCTGCTCCATTTCTCTGCGCCCCTCTCTGCCCTACATTTTTTTTTCTTCTGTGTTCTCACTCGTACCCATTTATTTCATCCACTTTTCTTTGATTTGTCTGGCCTTACCCTTCTTGACAGTATTGTAAATTTTCTGAAAGGCTGTGTTCCATCCTACTATTCTAGCTCTAAGCTTATTCTTATAGAACAAAAATGTGGCTTTCCATGCTAAACCCAAGGATCTAATCATAGTAAAAGAATGTGAAGCAACCCTTTTTTATTTTAGTTTTACACCATTTTTGTTTTTCAAAGTGAAGTCCAATGTTATATTATAGGAGGATGGAATGGACTACTGGATAACACAACGGACAAAGTAATCTGTCAGTCAAAGGAGGGAAATTAGATAACTCATCTGAAAGGTTCCTCTCTGTTGAAGCATCCTTCAGCAAATTACTGGATTATCTTCATCTTTGAGACTGCCTGAAGATTGGATGATAGAACAGAAAACTTCCTGACTGAGATGATCAAATATCTCCTTGCACAACAGTGAAAGTTTGTTTTTGTCCAGTCTAGTTCATAACATAGTTTGAATGGATTGATTACATGAACATTTTGAAAAGTCTAAGCTTCTTTTGTGTAATCAGGCTCTACATTTTTTTTTTTTTTTTTTTACAAATTTTCTTTCAGTTCCTTTTATTTAAATGTCGGCTAACTTTTTTATGACAAAGAAATAGGACTTTTACTTTGGAAAGCTGTCGGATTTAATGAACTTTTTTTTTTAACTTTCCTGTCACTTGGACTTGTACCTTTATAATAGATTTGTAATGAAATCCACAGACAGTTTCTTCAACTTTGTCTCAACATGTTTTAAGACAATATTGGATATCATCAGCACTTGCTTTTTTGGATCACAAAAGGTCTGCTATAAATCTGGGGTCTTGACTTTTTGACGATAGCTTTTGTGTCACGGATATAGACATTTATTTAATGACTCAACTCCTTTTGAGGATGTTCTCTGACATCTTTTGCTTTTACATTGACTTTTCTATTCTTTTTTTAGTAACCACAAAAATTAGCGATAGAATGTTGTTGTTGTAGTTTTTGGCTCTATGGTGTTTTGGAGATCCAGAGGGTTTCTTTGGGCATCGTGGCCCAGCACTGAGGTACTCCCTGCAGAAAAAAGATGGAGACCAGTGGCTGCATCCCTCTGTGCTGGAGCAAAGGGGCCTGCATCTATGCCCAGCACCCCTTATCAAGTATGTACTGAGGAAGTCTCAAGCAGCATGTCATCTTTATATAATTGAGTGTTGAAAAGCAACATTTTTTATTCTATTGTCAATTATTTTTCTATTACACATACGACAAATGCCAGAGTAGGTGTGCTGTTCAAAAAAGAAATAAAAATTAAAGCCAGAAGTTATATACTAACTTATACCTTTACACTCCAATGTCACAAGTTTGTTTTTGACAACCACTTCTTATAATGATTTGTTTTATTTCGACAAAGTGCCTGATTTAGATGCTGCCTCTGTTTGTAAATTTTGAATTATTATCCTCTACTGATGCATTTAAGGATCACTGTGATTGTTGTTGGCTTTGGTTTATTGTGCTTGTGCAACTTGTTCCCCCCAAACATCCGTTGGTGCATCCATATGATCCTAATGCTGGTCCCATATTCACTAATGTTTACTGGTATACAGCTGCTGTTTAGACCTTAAAGAGTTGTTTTATTCTGGCTTCTTTGCTGAAGATGATGTGGATTCCTTGCAGGGTGCAGTTAAGTAATGCGGATGGGGTAGATTGTTTGAGGATTAGGGAAAGCTGAGAGGCAGGAAGGAAGAGCTGTGGTTCAATAAGGGAAATGGAGATGGACAGCCACGAACTAAAAGCCTGTAACCAGAAGAGAAGAGCAGGAGGACGGTGAAGAGTGTGAAGAAAGTAGAAAACAGGAACTGTTGACTAAAAAAAACAGAATGACTTTGTGAGAAGGAGAGAATGAAAAAAGGTGGGGATAAAAAGATGAAGAGGTCTTAATTCCCACATGACTAAGCTAACATTAGTAGGCCTGATAAAGGTTAGAATGAAGGGAAAAACATCATTCTGCTGCTGCAGAAAGGGATGGGCTCATCCTCAGTCTGCTGTGGTTTCTCAGGATGACTGTCAGCCTGTGGAGCCCCACTGAGAACGCAGCCACTGAGTGTGCCAGGCAGCTGCCTGCATGCCCTACTTGACTTGATATCTGTCCTTGTGAGTATGTTAGGGCAAGCGATTGTATTTAGTTCATTCTGTTTACCTAGAAATTGGTTTAAATGAAGAGAAGATTAATATCTTTTGGTTTTGATCCTAGTGATTTTGATGGCAACGATGCTGCAAAACAGAGGTCTAGCGGCAAGCAAACAGGGAAAGAAGTCATTTCTATTTTAAAAACTTTGTTAAATATCTTTAAAGACGAGAAAAAAATCTAATTTTCTAAAGATACTATGCAATAGTGTCTATAACAGGAAAAAGCTGCATGCATTTATACATAGAGACGGCGACGTTCTTGCAGACATTTCTCAAGAGACTTTCAGTAAAGCTGACTGCATTGTTTGTTGTACACGTATAGGTTTGCACATGTTGAATTTTCAATGTAAAGAGTAGAATGCAGCTTGTTGGCGTTGCTGACTGTTGCTGCTGTTAAAATCTGGGCTGCAGTAAAATAACGTCCCACCAGCATGAAACAAGACAAGAACACAGAAAGTGTTGCTGGAACTAGCATCCTAGCAACCATGCTCACAGATTGTGTCTTGATTTGAATGCAATCTTGTTTAACAGAAAATACATAAATTATCATGCTCTCAGAAGTGCAGAATCAGCTTGTTTTTCAGTCGGAAGCACTCTGACTTTGACCTGAACTTCAAATATGCTGAATATACTGGTTTCTTGCAAACGGCACGATTTCTCCTGTCAGACTGACTGTTCAGTTTCACCTGCAGCACTGAGGCCCGAATCAAGATTTACTTGACTTTCAGTGATAAATTTGTACAAATTTCAAGTTCAAGTATTTAGAAATCTTGTTGATCCAAATGTGAAAGATAAGTGAAGAAATATATTGTGTTTTTTTTCACACACCGGCATACAGTTACAGAGATGTACTCCTGCTGACAGTTTTTATGGACGAATCCTCTTTTGATGAGACAGCATTAAAGGAGAAATTAAATCCATACATTTCTAAAATAACAAAGAGGAAGGATATTTTTTAGCTTAGTCTGTCTATAAATGTGCTTTTATTTACTTAAACCTGATGGTTTATTCTTATTTTAGTTTCATTCGTTAGTAATACTGAATGTAAAAAATTATGTTCTTCTTTTTCCAAGAGGAAGACTACATTTTACACAATAGAAATCATTTGTTGGCTTTCATAAACCACATTTTTTACAGTTATTTTGTACAAATCTGTGCAAAAAGGTGGAGTACAAATTAAGTTTGTTGGCAAATTTTAAAGAGCAAAAACATGGACATTAACTTGAAGCCAGCAGTTGATACCAATGTGATAAGAATTTTTACAGCAGACAATCATGTCAGCAGACAGCGATTAACACGACTGTCTAACTCCATAATCATCCAATTTTACTGCGTTTTCTATCCATTGATGATGAATGTGCATGTATTTGAACTGCTGAGCTTCACTGGAGACTTAATGGGTCCATTAGAGCTTCTTTAAAAGATCCAGCATCCCTCTTTTGTTGGTTTATATTGATCGATTTTACTTTGATTGTGTTTTCCATCTTGTTCACTGTATTTTTTCATGTTTCTGTTAATTATTTTTATTATTTTCGTTTTTTAAAAAGAGACCATTATTTTGTTTTTTATGTTTTGTTATCATATTAACCATGTACTGGTTTTCTCACAATGGTACAAATTCACTTAAATCTGTTAATGTTTGACTTTTGCACATTATTATTATGTTATAAATAAAACTTGTCTGTCTTGATTTTAGAATACGATGGCCAGTTAGCCCCAGCGACGCCGTCTGAATCCGGTATGGCATCGTCTTCCTACCTGGAACCCAGCCTTAATCACTCTACAGGGAGTGGTTGTGGGGTTAAATCCCGACCTGGAGTGCCAGGTGGTCCCGGCAATAGTAGCGCTGCTGGGGGTTTGGAGCGGCCCCCGGCCTCTATGGACCGAGTTCTTAAGATCTTCCATTACTTTGAGACAAACAGCGAACCGAGCACCTGGGCGAGTAATATCAGGCACGGAGATGCCACAGATGTCAGGGTAAGATGCAAAAATATTTACCTTTTTTTAATGTCTCTGTCTTGGGTTTTTGAATATTTGAATCGTTTTCTTTTAACAGGGTGTTATACAGAAAATAGCAGAGATCCACAAATTGCGTTGTGTGTCTTCTTTGGGGCTTCGTCTGACCCATTTGCACTCTGATGCTCTTCACTGGCTACATCCTGATTTGGGTGTGTCCCATGTGCGAGAAAAATATGAGAAAAAGCATCCCCAGGAAGAGTGGAGGTAAAACTGATGCATCTTCTGATCTTTCTCATTCTGCTGTTGTCCAACTGTTTTTAGTAAAATTCTGCAGAATTAAAAACCTAATGGCAGAGGCAGGTCAAACAATCATACTACTTTAAAACAATATTACTTAAGTAGATATTAAAAGTGGTCAGAATTTTTTTTAGAAAGGGTATTCCGTTAAGAAATCTAGTAAAAACTGTAGAATAAATGTTCAAACGTACCTAATTTAAAGTCTAATTTAAACTCCTGGAAAATTAAAATATGATGAGAAAGTCAATTTATTCCTAGCTTTTAAAAATATTTTTTTCAAATAAATGACTATTAGTGATGAAAATATGTCCTCAGTAGAGAACTTTTCTATACCTGAATATCTCCCAAACACTGCATACTACTGTACACAGAGAGCCGTGGACAATTGTGGAGCAGTGTTGCAACAGCAACTTATTGAAACTGGTCAAAATGAAGGAACAAATTAGTTGCAAATAAATGTAAAACAACGATTGTCATTTTATCAGACAGAAAAAATGGGTCCAACTGTTTACTTGTTAGAACGTTTATTTTAACACCACTAAAAAAGCTTCTCACATGCTTTTCTGTGTTTCGTTACGTGGCACGCACATAATGCAAAATATTAGCTCAGCTTATTTACCAAAAAAAATTCCTAATTTCGCCAAATTACCTTATTGCAACCTAATGTTTCTTGCATACTTTTTTTCAAAGTGAATTATAAAGATGTATTTTACTTTGATATGTTTTGACCACTAGTTGGCAATCTTTTTCAGAACGTTGCAATGAGGTGCAAAATCTTCTTCAGCCTTTGTCTGAAAAAAAAAAGAAAAAAACATTTGTATGTACATGGAAGACAAAATAAACTGGATTTCTTTAACTTTCTATGGTAAAGTAAATGTGTCTTAGTGCGTTATCCATCATCAAAAAGAGCAGATTTTTGACTAGTTCAAAACTTGCTTGCAATTAACAAGTCTGTTTATAATGTACATATGGTTGCTACTTATAAAGGTAAACTGATTGTTCATCTGCTATAGGAGCCACAGTCTTCTCATTTAATTTTATTTTGGAGAACCCTTCTGGCTCCTCCCCCCCTCTAACTGATCAATATTTGAATCCAGCCTTTCCTTTCCATTTCTGATCTCTGTGAGCTCTCCTCAAGATTCAGTCCTTTGTTCTGTGCTTGATGTCACACTCGTGGTTATTAATATTGTAATGAATTCAACAGGAATCAGTAGGACGGAGCAGAACATCTCTGCCAGTTGTTGTAGCCTGAGAGGGCGGCAGAGTTGCAAGCCCACAGGAGTTTCTGCCGCTGCCAAGCTATTGTTAGAACAGCAGCAGTAGCCCATGGGAAAGACTGGCTCTGTCTCCTCCCATTCTTGCTCCGTGCTTTTTATTTTTCATTCTTTTCTTCTGCACTTACACTCTCTTTTTCTATTTTAATCCCTCGGTTCTGCCGTCTTATTCCTTGCTAATGTTGTTATCCACCACATCAATTTTCATCTATTCATAATGGAGCAGGATGTTTTATTTATCTCCTCTTCTGCCTTCATTGGTGTCGTTATCTAACTACAGGCATGTAGCATCACGGCAGCTTGGAGCTCACTTCTGCTGACCCATTTTCCTAATAGCTGTCACTCACAAACAAAAGCCTCTTTAAACAACAGTGGGCTCATTTAGGGACTTTGGTGACGCAGGTGCAGCATTCTTACTAGGGTTTATAGTACATTAATTTTACAATTCTCAGTTGATTCAAACATAAAAGCAACCAAATCACCTTGTTACTGAGCTGGAATAGGCAGCAGGAGCTACTCTTTTCCTTAACTTTAAGTCTACTAATTGTCTGTGTCATTTTTATTTATTAAAAAAAGGAGTCAACAATGTTATAAGAGGCTGCCAACCTTTGTGAAGATGGAAATATATCAACCTCAAATCATTTCTGTCATTTTCAGGTATGAATTGCGGATACGGTACTTTCCAAAAGGTTATATCAGCCATTTCTCTGAGGACAAACCCTCGCTCAACTACCTTTATCATCAGGTGAGGGCACCCAGCTGGATCCAGCAAAAACGTTGAATTTAATTACAAACAAATTGCATTTCTTTACATTCTAGCTACACAAATATGTTAGCTGAAAAAATATGAGTTATACTGTGTAACAGCATTTTAACTGTCTCAATTTTATGCCTCTGTAGGTGAAAAGCGACTATATGCAGTATATAGCAGACCAGGTGGATCAAGATATTGCACTAAAAATAGGTTGTTTGGAAATAAGGTGAGAAAAGACACAAGCGGGCGGTAAGGAATTTAAATTTTAGGCAAAGTGTTAAATCTTTGGCATAAAACCAAAGGGGTATTTCTGATTTTTTTTATTTTTTTTATTCTTCTCTAAAAAAACAACCTTTTAATATGCATGTTCAGAAGATCACAACTTTCAGCTTTAAACAATAAATATTTCTAGACTCCATATATTGTGATAATTATTTACTGTTGATTTCAAACATATTTATTTTTCATGTAAATTCTGCAGGAGATTCTTCAGAGAGATGCCAGGCAATGCGCTGGATAAGAAATCCAACTATGAACTTCTAGAGTAAGACCGGTCCCTTCATTTCAATCTGTGTGACAACAATGTTAAATGTATATTTCAATAACTATTTTTGGGCAATCACACACTTACCTTCACAAGCTAAAGTCTCCATTTATGTTTCTTCTTAGGAAAGATGTGGGTTTGAGAAGATTTTTCCCCAAAAGCCTATTGGACTCTTTGAAGGTTTGTTAAACAGTTGTAAAATATCAGTCATAATCACATTATTGTGTTCTTTATTTATTTTTGTAACATTTGTTCAGTATTTGTCAAATTAGAAATGACATTTGGATCTTTCTGGCTGAGAAACAGCTGAGTGGTTTGATTGTTTGAGAATAGAGCTAACTAGATTCCTGAATGGATTTCTGGGTAAATCTTTTCTGCTCACCTTGAATAGCGTTAAACCCACTGTTTCCAGCTTTCCACGACAGGTGTGTGCTGGTCTTTTAACAGCTCTCAACCTCCCTCCCACTTTGTGATGTTTTCTCTCCTTTTCCCTGCTCTCCATTAGGCAAAGACTCTTCGTAAGCAGATCCAGCAGACCTTCAAGCAGTTTGCTAACCTCAACGACGAGCAGAGCATCCTCAAGTTCTTTGAAATAATCACGCCCATCTACCGCTTCGATAAGGAGTGCTTTAAATGTGCTTTAGGGGTAGGGAGACTGTCGGTTCTGAGAGATAACGCTGCATTAGTTAATCAATAGGACAGTAGTATGCAGTGTATCATTCTCAGCTTTGGACATCATCAGTTTGTTGTTATCAATATTTGTTTAGTTGATTACATTTTATACTAAAGATAATAGGTGTTTTTTTAATTAATTTTTAAACCACTTCTGTAGCCTTTATACCATTTATTAAAAGAGAATATATTCTAATTGTATATTAAGTTAAATATTTAGATGTCAGCTTTTAAAAATGCTGTAATATAAGGTATTCTAAAGTTGATATTTCTTCTGTCCTCTCCCTGTCCTCCAGTCTAGTTGGGTTATATCAGTAGAGCTGGCGATTGGACCAGAGGAAGGAATCAGCTACCTCACAGATAAGGGCTTGACGGTGAGTATTCAAATGGAACAAGTCACCGCACAAGGTTGATATCTGTGAGTTTAGGATCTAGAGATTACCACCTATTATATTATCATTTGGTGGGTAGTATATCTAACATTTTTAAATGCTAAACTAGCAGCGAGGAGCTAGAAAAATCTAGAAGTTTGGGCACTAGATAATCATGTCAATGTCAAAACTGAAGCTGCAAGACGATTTTCAAATGAGAGAAAAGATGCATCACTATGGAGTCTACGAAGAGTAATCCTTTTTTGGTAAAGATGTACAGTCTGTTACAGTGGCTATTTATTTTGAGTGTCTTTGAAAATGAAAGATTGGAAAATGTTTTAATAAAATAATATCAGCTTTCACTTTCTGTGCTTCAGAGTTGATCTTTTCTTCCAGGCTTCTGCACTGCTTCTGTCTGTTGCTGCCAAAACTGGCATTGTCTTTCACAAAAGCCCAAGAAAAAAAATTCCAAAGTGTGATTAATCTGAATTTTTTTTCATCGATTGACAGCACTAATATGTATATTACGGTTAACGTCAAGTTTTGAAAACTGAAATTAGTTTAGGGAAAATTTCACCCCCGAGTGACCATGGGCCTTCTCAGATTGTATGCAGGGTAAAGGTGTAATTCATCTTATGGGGAAATAAAAAAAACAAAAACAAAATTTTTTGGTCTGTACTTACCTAAATGTTGTCATTGCATTTGCATTTAATAATAATTGGTATGAACCTCTTGACCCAGGCTGCACAGTGGCGCCGCCGTTAGTGCTCTCACGTCACAGCGAGAAGGCCCCAGTTCAAAACCCACTTTGGACTTTTCTCTGTGGAGTTTGCATGCTCTCCTCGTGCATGCGTGGGTTTTCTCCAGGCACTCTGGCTTCCTCCACAGCCCAAAACATTCTTCAGCAGTTAATTGCTGACTCTAAATTACCTCCTGGGTATGAATGTGTGTAATTGTATGGCCCTGCAACAGACTGGTGACCTGTCCAGGGTGTACCCTGCCTTCGCCAACAGTAGCTGGACAGGCTCCAGCAGCTCTGTGACCCTGAAAGGAATATAGCAGATTAAGGAAATGGGTGGATGGAACTTCTCAACCTATTGTCTTTAAGTTGTTCTCATAATCAGAAACTTAAATGAGAAAAATCATAATTTCAACAATGAACAAAATAAATTAAAATAAAAGTTAATTTGGGTGAATTTGGATCATTTCTCCCATCAACGTAATATTTTTATTTTTGTTTGATTTTTGAAAATTAAAGTTTTTACTAGGAAAACAGCTCAAGTATATCCAATTTTATAGATTTTCTGTCATATTCCCATTGTTTCTATGGTGTGATAATTTTTTTGTGTTGATCTTTTTGATCCTTCATGCCGTATGTAGTTAATTTGCAATGTACCATTTAGTCCAGGACTGCTGCTAAAATTTGGAATCACCTTGAACCAAAAAAAGATTATTGTTTTTTAAATAATTGGAAATAAATTCAGGTACAAAAAAGTTAGTGTGAGCACAGACTTATCTACAACCTGCTGACAACAGTTATGACATTGTATGCATAAACGATGATCTGCTGCCTTTTGTTGATATTTTTCATGTTTATTGTTAGTTTCCTCCTCTTTTCAGATTATTTGGTTTAAAATTATGGGAAGTAATTTTGGCTTTAGTTTTGTATTACCATAATACAAACTAAAGCTGAGGAGGAGCCACACTTTTGTTTTCACTCCATTGTTAAACCATTTTGTACATATATTTCTCCTTCTTGTCTTCTTAAATTCTCTATTGCCAAACATGGACTCATCAGTGATTAAGACTGCGTCAGTCATGCTCTGCTGTCTGTGTTATGATTCCTCAGCCTTGGAGGGCACTTCTCATTTCTGAGATCATAAAAAGACCGTCGTCTTTTGACGTCAGCCCACTCAAGTGTTTAGTTCTTTATTTGACATGTTTTGCATTAGAGATGAACTTTTTATTTCATGTGAGAAAAGAGGGCATGATGTGGTCTTTCTGTTGGCTGAGCTTTGAATAAAAGCAGCCCACCTTTTTCTAAAGACCGTTAATTACTTCCATAACTCCGCCAAGGCCTTCTTTTCCTGTGATTTGAAGCAAAGAAAGCTCTTTTTTCATGTCCCTCTTTCCTTCAGTCTTCTGCTGCCTGCAATTTAGAGTTGTACTGTTGTAAGAACGTCAGGTAGTCTTACAAGTTGTGGGCTGCAGGTGGGTTCATTAATTGTCTCCATTCTGTGAGTCTGTTTATCTGCACTGTTTGTTAAGTGATTCCTTTCAGAGAAATCTGTCCAGTTTTATTTTTATTTTATTTTCCTTTATTTAAATCCAGGCTATACATAATTACTTTAATCATAAACTCTTGGGAGCTTCAGATGTTTATACATGAACAGAATCAGTATTTCCCACTTTCTGTTTATGGTGTCAACATGGACAATTACCTAAATGAGCATCTTCTACCAACAGGCTGAAAGACTGGTCAACAATCTGCCACCAGAGCTTTTGCTCTCTGACTGGTTTAGTGCTACGGCTTGTTTTGCCCGACTTAATTTGGCAGAAATGTTTCTATTAATCTGTCCAATCTAAATGTGTTTGATAGATTTTTCTATTTAATCTATTTTCAGAAACACTTTTTTTATTTTGGTTAAATGTTAAACGTTAAATCTGATCTTTTGCTTTCTCTGTGTTCATGCAGCCTACACACTTAGCTAACTTCAATCAAGTCCAGTCTATTCAGTACTCTGCGCTGGAGGAGAAGGACAGGAAAGGCATGCTGCAGCTAAACGTTGCTGGAGCTCCGGAGGTAAAGTACACACACCATGTTTGCTTCCCCAATGCTGACTCTACCAAAAATGTTCCTTACAGATTAGTTGAAGGCATTGCTAGTGTTCTTTTTCTGTTTGAATATACTCCAAACTTATTTTAAAAAAGTTTTGTTGTTTTTTTGCTTCCTACTGACTTGTAATCATATTTAGCACATACATACAGGGGTGGACTTAATATTTGGTAAAGGTAGGCAATCGCCTTGGGCCCCACTTAAAAAAAATATCAAAAATAATTTCCACACCCATTATTATTTAACTTTGTCATAAAAAAACCTAAACCACTGAATTGGCATAAGGCTCCTCATGTGAAAATGTTTCATCCTCCCTCATCCCATTGCAGCAATGGAATATTCTGCCAACAGCAAGTTAGTAGCAATAGTTTTTATGTGCTTATCAAAACATTTGGATTCTTGACATTGATGCTGTTGAAAAGTGGATTAGTGAAGAAGTTTTTTGATAAATGTTTTACCCTATAGGTAAGGACTAAAAAAAAGGTTAGTGCAACTGCTGCAGAGAGCTTCATGCAGAGGGCCTCATGTTTTTATTTGCCTGGGGCTTCAAACTGCTAAGTCCGCTACTTCATTCAAATTAATATAATTTTTATTTTAGTTAAAAAAAATCAATAAAATACACCTGTAGAAATTGCTGCTTAGTAAAACCTAAACATTTGATAGTGTGAAGAAATAGTTAGGTGTCATCATGAAGATGCATTTTGAAGAAACTTCCTCTTTCAGAAAAGCATGTGTTCTTATAGTGGATAACTACTGATTTATGTGTGTGCGCTTGCGCGTGTGTCGAGGAGGTGCATAGCAACCGGTGTGCATTTTCATGCTTCCTAGTAGACGTTTCCATACAAAGCTCTTATTGTGCAACAGTGAAGCAACTCTCTGTTCCATCCTTAAACTTATCCTTTTGTGTGTGTGTGTGTTTGTGCGTCTGTGTGTGTGCGTGCGTGTGCATGTAGCCCCTTACTGTCACTACATCATCTCTGACCACAGCAGAAAACATGGCTGACTTAATTGACGGTTACTGTCGACTCGTCTCCTCTGTGTCTCACTCCTTTATCGTCAGAGTTCATAAAGGTAAGGTGCTCACATGCTCAAATATCACATCATGCTTTCAGAGAGGTTTTGCTGTTTCAGATGCTTTTGCACACCAAAGAACAGTGTTATGCCAGATTGTCTTACTTCAGTGCTTAAGGGCTAGAAAGGAAAGCATGAAAAAATACCCTTTGTTGTATAAATAGTAGCCCGTCTTCAATTTTAAACTTCAGTTGGATCTGATTGGAGTTGGAGAGGTTTTGCGCTTGCCGTTTAGAATGATAGCCATCCTGTGTGTGACTAGTCTTCTATAAAAATAGCTACAACTGTGAAGGAAAAGTAACAGTTAAGTTGTAGCTCCAACATTTGTTTTTTTTTTTTTGTCTGATTGATGTCTTCTTCTTATGTCTCCAGAGGGTGATAGAGCCCTTCCTTCTTTACCAAAGTAAGTAGATCAATTCTATACATTTAAAAAATAGTGCAGTCAAATATATTTTTAGATACAGAGAAGTTCTAATAATGAAGCATTAGAACACAGTTTTTATTAATCATTTAGATACCTCCTATATATATATATATATATATATATAAATTATTTTATTTTCTTGTCTGTATGGTTCCCTTTTCCCATTTTAAGGTTTCTGTCAAATATATTACATATATATATATATATATATATATGTATGTATGTGTGTGTATATGTATATATATATATATATATGTGTGTGTGTGTGTGTGTGTATATGTGTATATATATATATATGTGTATATGTAAATTTGACCATTTTCTAAAAAGCAAAAGTTGAGGAAATTATTTTCTTGTCTGTATGGTTCCCTTTTCCCATTTTAAGGTTTCTGTCAAATATATTACAGCATAATTTTTTTTTTTTCATCTAGCGAGTCAAAATATAAACCCTAAAAAAAACCCATGTATCTGTTCTTTTGCCCAGTCTAAAGACTGAAAAGCTTCACACATGACAGGATGTGGATGCATCCAAGTTTTTGCTTTTCCAACTGCTGTCCCCATAGCTGCCCGTGGCTGGTGGACTCCTGTGTTCCTAAAACGGTTTTGTGACTTTTGCAGAGTTACAAATCATGAGAAGCGGATGGAGAAACGGATGGATGGAGTGCGAACTCGTGCCGTTTGTGTTTCAGGTACATCAAAGTCTCGTTTTCTCTCTATTGTAGTCAATTTGGATCTGTTCTGTTTCACTGTCTCTGCATGCCATGAAAGACAGAAAAAGCCTGGTGTTGGATAAAGGGTCCATAGATAAGAATTCATTTCCACTTCCCCAATAAAGCATCATTTGTGCGTGCAGTGAAGAGTCCTTGTCTCACCAGATGTCCTCGTGGAGAGCTTTAGTCACTTTTTAGTCATTCTGTTGCTGCCTTTACTGCCAGCTGACCTCTGACTGACTCACATTTACAGTTTGACCTAAACACCTTCATGGTAATCCAGTTAATAACATGTGGGATTTAATCCCAAAATGAGTTAAACTAATATTCCTCTCCTGTTCCTTTCCTCAAACATTCATGCTGCACGTCTGCAGGTCACATAAGTGGCGATGGTAAATCTTTTTCTATCTCTGTTTAACATCTGCAATTATGTGTAGTTTTCTTTACTGCATGTGTGTGGACTAGTTGTGCGTCTGCGCCTCTGTATCTGTCTGGAAATATTTTAGTGTGACCCATGACTCAGGCTGTTTTCCTTCAGCTTGTTTCTTTGGAAAGACAGAACATTTCCATCCCTCCCCTTCCTCTCGCCCGCCTGTTTCTTCACTCTTCCATTGCTCTGGCTTGTTTCTCGTGAGCTTCTGTTCCATTTTTCATGCACACTTTAATTACTGTGTTTGGAATCAGTAATGGTGACGGCCTATTGGTTAGGTGTCTCAGGGTGGTGCGTTTCTATTGTATTTTGAGCCCTTTTCTGCTGTAGGAGTCAGTTAAGTGTTTGTAGGATGTGTTGGTTTCAAAAAGATCCACATGCAGTTGCTGAACTTCTGCTGTATGCTATCTTATGCTTGTTGTTGTCACTTTAGCTCCCTCTCTGTGTTTGATAACCGTATTCTTTGTCTCCTCTCTTGATTCTACCTGGCCCTGCAGAAACAGATGACTATGCAGAAATCATAGACGAGGAGGACACCTACACCATGCCTTCAAGTGAGTAAACATTCAGATGCACATAAACGCAGACATTTAGGTAGAAAGTGCGACAGCTATGTTTGTTTCTTCCAGTGAGTCCATTAGGATTGAGTACTGTGTGTGTATAGTCGCATTTGTGTGTACTAATAGGACTGACTTTTGTGTTACACAGAGACAAGCAGCAGCATCATCATATGTGCTTTTGGTTCTGTAGATTATGTGTCCATTCTTCTGAGGTCAACCCTGGTTAGATCAGCAAAAGGAGTTTCCTCTGCTGATACATAATAACAACATCAGTCTATTTCTTATCATTAACCCTTGGCTAAACCCACATATTTCATGATCACATGCAGCGCTTTTATGTAAAAGGGGTCTGCTACCTGCAATGTCTCCAATTGATGCTTTAGTGGGCAGGACAAGATTGGCAAATGTTCACCATATACTACTAAATCTTTGACACATGATCTACTCATCGTCTTAGTTGTAGTTGGTCTTTCAGATCACCTCACAGCCTCCTGTTCACTCTTATCAAAGTGTTCAGTGTTTTTACATGAAGAGGGACTGCTGTGGCTTCAGAGCTGTGGCTGCTCACCAGGTTTTAGAGACTTGTTTGTCTTGTCTTACACTCAATGACAAGAGAAGACAGACATGTCACAGTGTGGGTTTGATCACAATAGTCTAAGTAGGGTTATATTCCAAAGACTTGTGAAATATGCTAATTTTATTAGGAAAATTCGGACACATTATTACCTCCAACAACAAGAAACTGATGTTCTTTCTAGATTTAAAAAAAATAGTTGTCCCCTTGGCAATCTGAATGTAAGTAGCAGCCTAAAAAGCACTTGCAAAATGTCAAAAAACATGATTTGTCTCTGTTTCAGCTTCTAAAATATGGAGTATAATCTATGTGAAGCAGAAACTGTGTAACTTTTTATTCCAGGACATATATTTTTTATTATTATTTTAATAGCTTATTTGTCTGTCTGAAAAGTTTGTCAGGAAACCTTTTTGAAGGGAAAGGATGGCTTTACTGCTGATGGTGAATTTTTTAGAGTATGTTGGAAAACATGTTAAAGAAAAGGTTGCTCTTGCTACAGCACATGTAAAATGTAAGATTCATAATATTATCCAGAATGTGCTTTTTACTTAGATTACAGTTTTGGGTCTAAATATAGTCAAACAAAGTTAAAGTTCATGGCTGATGACTAATTTGGGAAGGAAAGCTGAGGAGTATTGTTTTATGGCTTGCTAAATAATTGTGAAATAAATTTGCTTAAAATATTGTCTTGTTAGCAAGAAATAAGAATCCAAACAACCAAAGCCGCGTTATTCTTTTTGACCTTTACAGAGTTACAGTTGGTCTTTCTGCAAACACATTTCTACCCTCACAGCAGAATTCACTGGCTGAGATTTACATTCAGTGTTTTAAGTACCTTCTTTTAATTAATGTATTTTCAGGGCTGGAAACAAATGAATATGTTCAATATTTATTTACAAATTCGCAAAGTTAGCACATTTCAATTAAACACTGGACTATATGTCTATTTAAAGCCAGTTTTGTTTGGTTAAACAAAATAAAAATCAGGGCTTCATGTATGAGATAAGGAAACTGCCAATAAGAAACATATTCATTAAGACAAAGTTGTGCACAAAATAATACTTTGCAGAAAAAATGTGAATACAACATTTAGTTTTATCTCATACCTCAAATCTCATACCTTATTTTGTGATTGTTAGGCGACAGCAGCTGATCCGTGTAAACGATGCAGCTGTGGATAGTTTCAATATCTTTTTTTTTCCAAACAGAGCTACAGCATCAATATTATTTCCCTGCCAGGGGATCAATAACATTCTAAAAAATTGTATTCTATCGCAGTTTAATAAATAAGCCACAATGCGCATTCTCTGTCAGTTGAACTGATGTTTTAGGACTCAGTGTTTATGCCTGTGAGCCTGTGACGTATTTTTGACAGTTTGTTTACAGGAGAAATTCGAATTCAAGACAAGCAAGAGTCGTATTCAAAACAAAGACAAATCTATTCAAAACAGATATATCAAATAAAAAAATAAATGTATTCATACTTTTTCTGCAAAGTTGTGCACAAAGTATTAATTTGTACACAACTTTGTATTTATGAAAACAACCTTGTCTTTATGACAGTCTTTTGACAGTTTCCTTACCCCATATTTTTATTACACAAAGTTGAACATTTTCTAAAAAAAAAAATGTTTTTGCCTATTTTAGTTAAGAAAGCTTTTTATTTATTTATTTATTTATTTTTTAATTTTTTATTTAATTCACTGTAAATCCTCCCCAAATAAAATCCTGGTTTCTTTTCGTAAATATGAAAAACAATGGTTTTTTTTCGAAAAGTGTTTTAAATATATCTCTTTGTTTAAAGTAAAACAAAAAAAAACATTTTAATGTTTAATGTGTTCATTTTATTTATTCACTTATTTGGAATATCTAGGAAAAGCAAACAGATCTTTAACAAAATGTTAATTATTGCAAATCGGTATTGTGTGTCTTTACCTTTTAATGAACCCAACATCTAAAAAAAGGCTCCTCATCGCTGCTAAAACCTTGTCATTTACAAGCCGTCTTTGTAACTCATTCATGTGTTTGTTTTGCTGAATAACTAAAGATTCCAAAATAGCTGTCTGTACTCACAGCTAGTTATCTCTGTTTCCTACCGCCTACTCATTTTCTCAGAATACTATGGATTAGATCAAGGTAAAAATTGGAACATGCCACTGTGATGGAACTTTGATTTGGTAGTTGTTGTGACTTTTGTGTTTGCCTGCTTTTGTAAAATGAAGTGTAAATGTTCTCATACATTTGTACTCTGTTGGTTTGACCTCCCACCCCATGTTGATGTGTGGTGTGCTGTCTGTTTTTGCTAAACGGGTGAAAGCTTCAGGACTAAGAATTCGTTCTTGATTATGTTTGTGACTCAAATTTTTGAGGGCAAACATTTTTTTTAATACCTTGAAAAAAAATGGTAAAAGTTGTTAAAATCTGCAGAAAATAGTGTGTAAAAAAGCAAAGTTTTATTCAACTTTACTTCGAAAGTAGGATTTTTTTCTGCTTATTTGCAGTGAAAGGGAAGGCTTTAAACATGTTGTAAAAAACACTAGTATACACGGTAGTCCCACTTCATCATTTATCCATAGCACTGGATCCTTTGAAAGCTAAAACTGCTTGAACGGCATTTAGAGGCAGTGCATAAATAAGAGCTCAACAATAATGGCCAAGTGTGCATTTTTATGTTTTTATGTTTCAGGCCATTTCCTCATTTAGAACAACTTTGGAGGCCTTTTTCTGCCCCACATCATTGTCTCGAAAAGTTGCACGTGTGGCTCACATTTTCATAGCAGTGATATAATAGACGACAAGTTTATTGTACTATAAGTATTTAATGGATTAAGTCAGGTTAACAGTTAAGCATCAGATTAGTATCTTTTTTTGTATTTTTTTAACCAAGCCTTATGTTAGTCATTTCATTTTCTAGTATTTATCTTCCACATTATTCAATCTACCTGACTTCATCCATTCTATATGTCATAATTGTTTATGTTTATGTATAGATGTACTCATTAAGTTTTTCCGTTGTTGGTGGTATTTGACATGTAGCATGCTTCCCTTTGGTTTGCTGATGCCATTATTGCATGCTGTTGATAATAAGTTGTGCAATCTGCAATAAATGCAAGCTTGTTAGAGTGAGAGCTTCAGAGTATAACACATATTTTTACATTTTGCACATTGTGTAGATCTTTTTGAATTTGCATTTTGCATTACCTTGTTTAAGATTTATTTCTAAGTTAATAATCTGTGCACTCTTTTGACACCACAGTTTAGTTTTTTATGCGTAAATTAACCATAGATTAACCATTAGATTAACCATAAATTAACTGCATAGAGTACTCTAACAAGCTTGAATAGATGCAAAACTTTTATGCATACATCAACAACTGCTGTTCTCTTATTTGTGTGTGCTTCCTGTAAATTGTGTTGCGTGTCTAGCACGGGACTATGAGATTCAGCGTGACCGTATCGAGTTGGGGCGCTGCATCGGTGAGGGTCAGTTTGGAGATGTTCACCAAGGAGTCTACATTAGATCGGTAAGTGTCACCTGTCATCAATAGATCTTTGCAATTTTATGCTCTGCAAGGCAAATGCACATAAAAATATGAATTACAACAGCAATGCTAATAGCAGTGCAATTCAACTTTTATGTCCTTGTTTAGTTTGACTTCCATTTAAAATGTAGGCCTATAGCTAAGTTACAACACAAGAAATTTGATACACTGTGTTCCAAATAATTATGCAAATTATTTTTCATGTAACTCATGGATTGTATTGTGTCTCGAGGCTCTTTGGATCATTGATATCACTCTCAGACACCTGTGATAATTATTTTGCCTGGAAAGCCCAATTAAATGAAAAACTACTAAAGAAGGATGTTCCACATCATTACCAACATTTTTAAACAATTTTGAAAAGAAAACAATCTTTGAAGCTGAGGAGTGTGAAATAATTGAATGCCTGGGACAAAGTATGAAAACCTTGGATATTTCACAAAAAAAATGAAGTGTGATCATTGTACTATTAGGAGATTTGTGACTGAGCACATTGGTGCAGATGACAGCAGAATGAGGAAGGTTTCTGCCAGACAAATACATCAGATTAGGAGAGCAACTGATAAAATACCAATACATAGCAGCAAACACATATTGGAAGTAGAGGTGTCAAATTATCGCGGTAATCGAGATTAATTATTTACAGCCATTTCAGCACGTTTTTTTTTTTTTAGTGTGCTAATCTCATTTTTGTGTTGGATGGTCACTTCCGTCTTATGCACACCTGGAGGAGCATTATCTATTCATACCATAGTCATTTGAGAAAAATATAAACATTGGATACATTTTTGAAACTTCAGTCCTGTTATTTTTTTATGTTTAAATTGCTGTTTTCATTTTTTTGTACAACAGCGGATAAATAAAAGTGTGGTGCGTTACGTTATCATGGTAACAGCTTCAGCGTGCGGAGCTCACGGACATCGCTCTGGTCTTGCTTGTTTTTGAGAAAAGTGATTGTCATGAGAAGTTAAAAAAAGCATAATTTCAGAAAGAATGTTCACCTCTTAGTGCTTGTTTTGGTCCAGATGATGAAGCTAAAGTTTGTTTAAAAAAAAAAAGAACAAAGTTCAAAGTCTAAAAAGTTCAAATCCTCCCCAGTGTTTAATTTCTTCTTTCTTAGATTATTTTCTCCATTTCTTTTCTGCTTTATCCCAGTCTTTAAAATGATAAAACTCACCCAAATAGGTTAAAGGAAACTATAAAATCACTAAAATGTTTTTTCTACTGTCTTGCTATTGTGGTAAACAATGGAATAATGTATATAAACATTTGAATTATGGCATTCACATATACACATACACAGGGCTAGACTAAGTGTTTGCACAAGCGCGCATGACTTTTTTTCTTAGGTACACTAGCGCAAAAGTTTAGTGCACTTATCTTTTCGACCACATTGCATTTAACTCAGCAGTTTTACATAGTCACTTTCCTTTTTAATTGCTGTCAATATCGGCAGTAAGACACAAAAATGATTAACTTACAAAATGGTAAACATAACGCATAACTGTTTATTGCCTGGGTCTTCTTCTTGCCATTGAGCTGGCTTCTCAGAACTTGTCTTGCTCATTGGAGGTATTTGGCTCTTGTGGCTTTTCTTGTTGCAATCGAATATATATATTTATATACAGGGCTCTAAATTAACTTTTTGGTTACTAGCCGGGGTGGCCGATAACATCCAAAGTCTACCAGCCAGATCTGGACTCTACTAGCCAAACATTTCTCAGGAAAAATAATTTGTGCATTTCAAAGTAAAACACTTATTCCCTTTATTTATAAAGTTTTTAGTTAATGATTATTCTCCCACAAAACCAAACCATTAATAATAATTGAAAGTGTAGTCCTATGTCATGTTTTATGACATTACAGAGATTTAATGTTATTTTAACAAGAGACACTTCTGATCTCTGAACTTTTTTATGAACACATACCTTTCTTTCAAGAATCAACTATATCTACAAACATTACACAACAAAACATTTGGGAAGTATTAAATACAGTAAAGTCCATGGCTGACCTGGTGGGCGCTCACGTTGTGGGTGTGGTCAACTGATTTATCTGATTTTTAAAAAAATGATTTTTGATTAAAATTTTTATAGAAGCGTTTTGCATTCAAATAAAAAAAGAAGACCACCTTTTTTAATTGAATGCAATATGCTTCCATAAAGATTAAAGCTAGTGAGAAACAATAAAATAATAACATTAAAAGCATTTTATGTCATGCAGAGAAAAAACATGTATACATTGAAAAATGTGCAAAGTTTTGCCTCATTTTGTGTGTTTTTACAGATCAGTGTGTTGTAGTTGTGAGTCTTAGTCATTTCAAAAAATAATCATGACATGTAGAAAAAAATTAGTGTGTGTTTGTGTTGGCTGAGATGACTGTGAGCAAATGCAGCAATATCAGGCTCTTAATGAAAGCGCATAAGTGCGGCAATTTCATGCAACCCTTGAATGCACCAGCTGCTGCAGTGAATGTGAGTATTAGATCTGCTCAGTAAGGTCAGAATTAAATGTTTGAACAAACTCTGCGATGTCTCTGCGAAGTCGTGGTTGTGAGTTTAATCCCTGTGTTGAAATATTAAATTTAAACAATCAAGGTAAAGACAATTACACTGACTGTCATTTGCATCAACTATTTAGAAAAATCCTAGAAACATCGTTTTGCAAAGTCATTTAGAACAGGGTGTGGAACTGTTCCCCAAAAACCTGGAAACAAATACAAAGTTCATTGGTTTATTGAAGACGTTTTTATAAAACGTTTTATATCAGGGATTTATTAGAAGTAAAGGCTCTACGTAATGATGCTGATTCTTTGGTGCGTTTGTTTCCTGCAGGAGAATCCAGCTCTGTCTGTTGCAGTGAAGACATGCAAGAACTCAACGTCGGACAGCGTCAGGGAAAAGTTCCTCCAGGAAGCATGTAAAAGCCTGCACATGCAGATCTGCACTGACAGGAGCCACTCGTTCCTTAGCAGAAGAGCGACAGCGTTTGATCTGTGTGCTTTGTGTGATTTTTCTTCCTGCAGTAACCATGCGGCAGTTTGACCATCCTCACATTGTAAAGTTGATGGGAGTGATCACGGAGAACCCTGTGTGGATCATCATGGAGCTCTGCACACTTGGAGAGGTATCATATGAAAATAAAGTGTTTTTCCTTTTTTTTTTGTTCTTTGCCTTTAGCACAAAATAATACAAATTCTCATTAAAAGACAAAATGGATTATTAATTGAAACAGAAATGTGAATTACATTTTATTTAATTAATTCATGCGGGAACCTCTTTAATCTAATGATTTAATTTTTTTAGAGATAATTATGTATTTTTATTTTTTTTTATTTAGTGATTTTTTTGTATTTAGGTTTTTTGAAGCATTTTAGCTTTGCTTTTTTGTCTTTGTGTTTTAATTATATATATTTTTTGTATAAATGAAAGATAACTTAGGCCACTACTTTGGTTCAGTTAAATGGATCTGTTGTTCTTATAAGATTTGTTGCTGACTTTCTAAAACTTCATGTGCATGTTATTATTCTCACTCTTTTCTTAACTTTACCTTCTTGTTTTGTTTGTATGTTTGAATGTGCTTTTAAAAAAAAACATTTTACCTTGTTACTTTTTTCCTTATTTTTTAAAACTTAATCTATAAGTGTCACTGCATCACGTGTTTTTCTTTGCACTTTTCTTTTTGCTGTAGTTGCGGTCGTTTCTCCAGGTGAGGAAGTATAGCCTGGACCTGGCCACGCTCATCCTGTACTCATACCAGCTCAGCACAGCACTGGCATATTTGGAGAGCAAACGCTTTGTCCACAGGTGTGAATCAGACCTGAAGACAGGGTTGCATGACGTCATTCTAATGCTGCGCTCACATTGAATTCATGCATCAGGGACATCCATTTTCAATATTAAGTCAATGTACAGACTCTATCTAAGGTTCTGCGGCGTGTTTTGAAGGATTGGAGGCATTGATCTGGCATCAGCACATTTTGGGCGTCATAGTGCAATTTGGGTTCAAATAACTTTGGCAAAGAACTTGTCACGTCAAGTAATCAGGGATGTGTTGATGACATGAGTGGGTGAAGTACAATACTAACATGGAGGAGCATCTGATCATTGTCGTTCTGAACGTAATGATTTTTTTCTCATTTGCAGAGACAACTATAAAAAGATCTTCAACTTTTATTCTTTTCCTCCTCTTGACTAATGTGAGACAGCAATAGGGATGGGTATCATAAAGATTTTATCGATGCTACTTCTCTTCTTGATATTTTTCTGTGTGAAAACAAGGAGGGAGAAGACAAATAGCAAACTAGGTACATGAAAATCTTTTATTTTAGAACCATTTAAAACAGTATTTTTTCAATAAATGTTAACATGTCTTTGTATTAACGTATCTTTTAAGGTAACAATTTAAATAAACAGTGCAATTAAAGACCAAAATGCAGAGTAAATATAGAATAGCCTCCTCAATTCAAAAAACAATACCAGTGAAAGTAAAAATGCATTGTATTTTAATTAGTGCTGTCAATCGATTAAAAAATTAATCAGATAAATCACATTTTTGGATTGTGATTAGTCACGACTAATCACAATATTTTACGAGTTAAATTTTATACGACAATATGCAGCTTTCGAACAAAAAAAAGGCCAGGGAGAACAATTTCCCCTTCATTTTTATCATCTGAAATTTTTGCATTTATAAAGTGGTTGCTCAGAAGCTTAATTTGTCTGCAAAAAAACACATCAACAGTAAGATAAGCAGAGTTCTAAAGAACTGTAAAGACTTTGAAGTCTACTCCAAGAAAACAAAGATGCTGATATACAGCCATAAGAAACAATGCGTTTCTGAACTTTAAATGGTCTAGAATACTTTATTCAGATTGGTTGCTGGGTGTTCCGGAAGAAGTTCCGGTCATAATGTTCTATATGTGCAGACTTCTTTAAAACAAACTTTTTGCTTCATCTTCTGGACAAAAACAAGCGGTAAGGAGGTGAACTCTCTGAACCGATTCTTTATTTAACATATTGTCAGCACTTATATCGCTTTCCTTTCCCGCTGCAGTCAAGGTCTGCAGTCTCAGCGATGCATTGTGTTACCATGACAATGCACCGCATTTCGTATCAAAAAGTCCGTCTTTTGTGAAAAAGCAATCTAAACCTAAAAAATAACAAGAACAAAGAACCAAATTATTTGGATATTTATTTCTTTAGTAAGTGACCGTGTTAAAAGTGGGATTGTGTCCGACGAAGTTTGCATTCTGAATTTGATGCATCCTCTCGGAATCCTGAACCGAGAAGATGAAGATGGTTTCTTTATGGAGTGCAATTAATCAGCGTTAATATATATTAACGTGTTAATTTTTTATTGAATAATCGTCTGCATTAATGCATTAATGTTGAGAGCCCTAATTTTAATTATTTCAAATTATATTTCAGATATTTTGTCATTATTGAGGCACAATATGAAAGTTGAGCCTGTTAATATTTTATGATTATTGTTTTTTACAGTACTAGTAGCCGTATTTATTTTCCCCCCAATTTTTTATTAAAATTTCCTGCACTTATTTTTGATAAACAACACTTTGGTCACGTGCTCCATGTGTATACTGCTAACATACCTGTTGAAACAACGGCAACACTAGACATCTCACTCGGACAGTCAAATGCTGTTCACCTCTCCTCTGGAATCTGGTGTATTTTAGCACTGAGTTTGTCAGTAATTAAGTAAGTTTTATTTATATAGCACCTTTCCCAGACAGAAGTCACAAGGTGCTTTACAAGTTAAGAACATAAAAGACAGAAACTTTAAAAGGTAAAAACATATGACAAAAAATTTCAGAGGTTTAAAACATAAAAGGCAAAAACCTAAAGTGAAAAACCTAAAACACAACAACATGTACCACATAAAGCAGTCATCTCTAGCCCGAATAAAAGACAGCTTCAGTTAAAATACTAAGCAGAATAAAAGGTTTTCAGTTGGCTTATAAAATAGTTTACAGAGTCCAGGTAATGTAGGAAAGTGGGTGGTAGGTGGGAAAGGGGTAACACCAGTAACCTGTCCAAAGGTTACTGGTGTTACCACCCTTACAAGCCACTTGTTTGTTACATTACAGACAGTGTGTGCTGTTTAAATCTACTTTGGAAAAATACAGCCAGTCTTGGTGCCACCTGCATGCGTTTGTTGTCACTTGTCAATGGAGGAATTCATGTGTCTGGGTGATGGTGTGTGAACAGCCTCTCCCCTTCTCACTGGAGCACCAAAAGCCCCATCTTTTTAAGCCTCATCGAAAAAAAAGTAGTCCACGCCATGTCCGTGCTGTTGCGACAATGCCGACACTTAAGCAATACCGTTAAGGCTGAAACTTATCGGTGTGGTAAAAATTGATGATGTGGCACCGGTACCAAACAAAACCACTTCTGGTACCACATCCCTAGACAGCAAGTCATCAAACTGGGTCACAGAGAGACCCAAGTATCACTGAAAGTGGACTTTATTCAGACAGAGCTCACACTGTAGATGGTGATGCTCACCGTACTGGGAGAGTCTAAATCATTTCATGAACCCAGACGTGCAGATTGCTTTTGTAAATAAATCTAATCTCTCAGTCATTCGTGACTTCAATGCATTTTAGATAAGATATACAGACAATGCTTCCATGTAGCGAATTGCGTTTGGTGTGAGTGCAGCATAATATTTTTATGAATGTAAAAATGAAGGACAAAAACTCACAACTTGTTGACAGAAAGAAACAAATTTTTAAAAATCAATCGTAACTGTGCTCTGACCTCCTCAGGGACATTGCAGCGAGGAATGTTTTGGTGTCCACAGTCGACTGCGTAAAACTGGGAGACTTTGGTTTGTCACGATATATGGAAGATAGTTCATATTATAAAGGTATGAAAAATCTAAGTGGGGTAGTCCTGCACATTTTTTCTGTCCCATTGTGTGGGGGAATGATGTTGTTTATTGATCTTACATGATCAGTGAAGTGTAACATATCTTCACTCTCGCTTCCAGCATCTAAAGGTAAATTACCTATTAAATGGATGGCTCCAGAATCAATCAACTTCAGGCGATTTACCACAGCCAGTGATGTGTGGATGTTTGGTAAGTTAAGCGCTCAATCAAAGCTATGCTTTTATTCTGTGTCTGGAACATGTGTCTCTGTCTGCTTGTAGGTGTCTGCATGTGGGAGATTCTGATGTACGGCATCAAGCCTTTCCAGGGTGTGAAGAACAACGACGTCATCGGCAGGATAGAGAATGGCGAGCGATTGGCTATGCCTCCTCAGTGCCCCCCAACTCTCTACAGCCTGATGACAAAGTGTTGGTCATACGACCCCAGCAAGAGACCGCGCTTTAATGAACTGAAAACACAACTCAGGTACTCCAAGAAGAATGTGCGTGAATGTGTCTTGGTAGACAAAAGTACCGTATGCTTGCTGATTCTGCCTCACCAGAAGGAGTACTTTTTGTTAAACCTGAGAAGTGGTGTTGCAGGATTTTTCTAAATCTTCCCACTCTAATTGTTAAACGGTACATGAGCAAGGCACTTAATCATTGGTTTCCTTCTTTTCCCTTGTGCAGCCATTCTTGTCCTAAGCCTTAGCATTGAAGAAGAACTAGACATAGTATCCCCTCCCTTCAGGCGTTCCAAACACTGGTCCATGAAAGCCAAAATCCCATTGAAATAAACAAGAAATAAACAGCTATTACTCAGTCTTTGTTTTTGCCAGAATATTAATTCTTGCTCTAGTACCTTTTTTTAACATGTTCTTGCTAAACCTATTTTTTTTCATGAGATATTTTCTTTATTGCAAGTTATTCAAGTTATAAACCAGACAATCAGATGCCACAGTAAAAGCATGTGGTGCCCGCTGGGCCCCACCTCAAATGTTTGAAACATTTGAACGACAGATTCTGCAGAGCCCGCTTTCAGTAATAGAGGTTTGGCTTTCCAACAAGCTCAGTTCTGATTAGTGAGAGTGGTTGCCATAGAAATGTTGACTGTGACCAACTGACCAATCACCGCTTACTAACGCCATCTGGTTTCAACATGACGACATCCGTATTGCGGAAATTGGCGACTGAATTGACTTCATTTCGTTGGAACTGGAGGAATGGCATTTTCTATGGGTGACGTCACAGGCTTTTTGTCCATCTCTTTATATATTCTCCGTATATATTCCAATAGTACCCAAAACTTTGACTGCCGGCCCAGCATTTATTAGAGATAGGCGTCTATTAGAGACCGGCCTTCATTCCCATCACAGACAGAATGGTGATGATGGGTTTATTTTTGCAGATGAAATTCAATCACAAAATGCAGAAAACAACCCCAGATGATTGGATTTATTGAAATAATGAGAACATTGTATTCTGTTCTGATTAGCACTGGCTGTGAATGTTTCTTTTCTGTTTGAAGCATCATCAATTTCCTTATCAAAAATTCTTGTTGCTTTCATGCCAATCACTTTCCTGCGTCTAATTCGTCGCTCTCTTTCTTTACATCTCCACCAGGCAATCATTTGCTTGTTGCTGCTTTTTCTGCAGCCGTCTTCTGCATTATCACCCATCTGCTCGTGTCATTATCAAAATGTCGTGCAGATTCCTCACCAGAGTCTGCTTTGGCGTATGCCAAACGCTAAATTGAATGTGCCTCTCTTGAGCCTCGCTACACTAGCTCTCAACAGAAATACCCGGCATTTGCACAGCTGTGCACGTCCCAGGCACGAGTTGGTGGGTTGGGGGTGGGGGTCCTAACGGGGCCCAGTGTTTTTTGGAGACCAACCACAATTGGAAGATATGCTGTACTGTCAATGAGCTTTAGTCATAAATGCCCTTATGGGTGGATATGGGATGTTTCTGGCCAAAAAATGGCAACACAGGTCATATCAACGTCGTTGACCACTCGGTGTGCCCGTAGGGTGAAAATGTTCATGCAAATTTTCTCGCAAAATTTGCGTGCAGAGATGGAGATGGGTCAAAGTATGATAAAGAGAGCGGAAATATGGACGTGGCCAAATTTGCCGGGGCATTCAGCAACTGGGGCTATTCTATAGGCCTTCTTAGCCATTATGTTTTTATTTTGTGGATTTTATAAGGGTATCTTGTTTGTGCTAGCTTTAATCCTTTGAGAATTTTTATGAGAATGGAAAAAAAAGTAGAGTAAAGTAACAAGTAGTGAATTACTTTTTAAATGAGGGAGCAATAATTTAGCAGTAATTTATTTACATTTTCGTCCAGTAATCAAAGTAAAGTAATTGAGTACTCTTCAAAGTAATTTACCCAACAAAGTGGTAGAAGTCAATGTCAACTTCTATTGAACGTCTGTGCTAATCAATGTTTACCATTATTTAGTTTTAGTCCCGTCTTTCCCCTTTGAGGAGTTTCAGTTTTAGTGTTGACAGTTGCTTTTGAACTAAGTTTAATTTTGCAAGTACTGTAAGCTATCCCTGACCTAAATATTATGTAAAATTGCTGAAGATTTAAATGCCACAATTGAGTTTTTGTCTTCCCAACAGCAGGTGTCACTGTCTGCATCTTAAATCGGGTTGATGGTAGTCAGAAAGTCACTCAATGAGATGGTCAGAAATAATTGCCCTTACATAAGCTTGAAAAATGTTCCAGCTTGAATAAAGGGGTGACTGACTCTTGTTGTAACTGCCCATCACTGAGATGAACAGCTGTGCAGAACTAGTGGTGAAGTGTTCTATTTCATCCCTGAGTTAATCACCAGCTTTTAACCTGATCGCTCTCACTCCTACACTGCAGCCTGGCAGCTTGGTGTGCTCATCATGTTCCAGCTTTGTGCTGCAGTGACAAATATTTGCAGTCAGTTGATAAGAGCTCCACTGCGGAAGAGAGAGTAGATGGAAGAAGAGCAAACAGACACATTCTTCTAAATTCTGCGGCACAACTTTTTGAATTGATTTTTTCTTAATTTACAGACACATTTTAGTAGAAAACTTATGTTTCGTCTTCAGACTCTGTTCAATACAAGAGTTATCAATTGTAAAAATAAACAAGAAAACAAAGTTAATCAACTGATTAAATATTTTAGATTGTTTAGAACAGCACAGTGTCCAGTGATGTATTTTTATTGGAGATGTTTGTCCTTATGTGGACTATTTGCAGTCGTCTGTCTCCACTTCAATTGCTATGGTGAGTTTTCAGCCACTTATAAAGTGTAGTTAAAAGGCAATTTGTCATTTCACTTATATTTTTCTCAGAAATATTGAAAGTATGTTGCTGGCATCAAAATGTACGGTAAAATGCTGCCTTTAACTATAATAAGTCATACCAAAAAGGGCAAGAATGCTGTTTTTTTTTACTTTTGTTTATTGGCTGAGCTGCATGGTGGTATAGTGGTTAGTGCTCTCACCTCACAGTGAGGTGGCCCTGGTTCAAATCCCAGCTGGGTTCTTTCTGTGTAGAGTTTGCATGTTTTCCTTATTCATGCGTGGGTTTTCTCCAGGCGTGCTGCACAGTGGAGCAGCGATTAGCAGTTTTACCTCACAGTGAGAAAGCCCTGGTTCAAATGCCAGCTGGTTCCTCTCTGTGTGGAGTTTGCATGTTCTCCTCATGCATGTGTGGGTTTTCTCTGGGCACTCTGGTTTCCTCCCACAGTCCAAAAACATGCTTTATAGGTTAACTGATGACTCTAAATTTTCCCTAGGTGGGAATGTGAGTGTGTGCAAGAGACTGATGACCTGTTCAAAGTGTACCCCACCATCACCCAACAGTAGCTGGGTTGACTCCAGCAACACACCAAAATGGATTGAGCGGGTTCTGAAAATGGGATGTTTTTTGGCTTCTTCTTTATCTTACTTCACCTACAACGTCTGATATAGATGTGAGATGCTTTATCACTGACTTTCATTCATTTATACTTCATTGGAGTTCCATTCTTCTTCCCCGAGGATGTTTTTTTTTTTTTTTTTGCCCACATCCAGTGTTTAGTGAATTCACTATGTTTCCTGCTCGGCTTTTTGACACTTGTGGTTGCCATGGTAACAGAGTTATGATGCTGGCTAGCATAGAATAGAGGAGAAGGCTTGGTCACGCTGGGCTGTCTTTTTAAATGATCCATCAAAGATTTGCTGCTTGCTTTGAATAGAACTAAAAACACAGGATGAGTCCACTCAACATTTAACGGGAAAGGTCTAACCTGTTAATGAACCATAGAACATTCAGAAAAATATTTCATCATGTACTAATAAAATAAGCAAAACCCCATGTGTTTAAACAATTTATCATCAAAAATAATTTTTTAATGCAAATTATTTAAGAATACCTTTATTTAAAAGATGATTGTTCAGACTACCGTCTCTTTTTTCTGCAATAGAACAAAGGGAAGAAAAATAGTTATGCACTGTGCAAATTCTATGATTCTTATCAGTTTTCTTCTTACAGAAATTTTTTATCGCGTTTTTTGATAGGGTGTACACTTGGAACTTAGGTTATGCTTATCCTGCTGTTACTCAACCTGAGACATGATCAAACCTGCAGTTTCTGGAAGTAATGTTTCAGCACTGCCTCTGCTGGGAAATGGTTAAGCTGATACTGAAAACCATGATCTGCATGTCTGCAAAAAAAAAAAGTTTCACTTATAAAAATTCCACTGTCTGTAAAGATAAATGCATCACCTAGGAATAAAAAAAACATAAAAGTCATTTTTGGAAAGAGAAATTTCCCCACTGCTGGATGAATAATTATCTTGTCTTTTACCTTCTCTTGTTTGCTGGATCAATGAGTTATCTGTAAAAACAATGAACCCGTTTGCTTTCAGGCCATCTGTTAAAAACATTTTCCTTAAAGGATAATTATTTTGTTAAGAAGAAGAAGTACAATGTCCTATCATGTACTTTTTAAAGCGTTGTTGTATAAAACATGTTCCACTCAACCTCAGCTTTAACACAATATGTCATCATTTACCTCCTGTAGCTTTATGAGTTTGTTTTAACGAGCATGACATATACCATAAATTCCACCTCCTCTTCTTCCACCCTTGTTATTTTTTTTTACCTTATTCTTTCTTTTTCGGCTTTGCTTTGTTCTCCTCTCCATCTATATTCTTAAAGCTCTTCTCACCACCTCTTTACTTGACCTGACTTTCATTCTAATCTGCTAAACTGACAAAAGTTAGTTACAGCTTGGCTTAATTGAAGCTGAATAACTCTTTTAACCTCAGAGTTTCTTGGATACAGAGTCAATGTTGACTATTTTCATTGTGGTCTGTGGCTAATAATAGGTGTTATTCTTGCCTTAAAAGGCTATTGAGTTTTTGTTACTTTTGGTCTGGCTGATTTTATATCCTAATACCAATTATAGGTCTCTGCTGCCAAATATGCACGTCTCTGCTTCTCATGCATTTTTCCCAGCTTTTTTAGATGGCGCTTGAGCTGGTGTGTGTGGTGATGTTTACACAGTGGACAGCAGCCAGGAGCTGCAAGTTTCCAAAGAACAGAAATGAAGGAAAAAGCCCATTAGTCCTATTGTATGTTCAAATAAAGTTACTCTGAAACTGAAGCATGGCTGGGACGGACCAGGCCTGCGGCACATTTTCAGCTGCAGTGGAACATAGTTCTGTAATCCTGTAGTTCTGTAAGTCCTGTATCGTTTACAGTTCATTGCAGTAGCTGAAGGCTGCTGGTCCATTATCATCCTGTGTTATCTTCTTAAAAGGCTTTAGAGGATGTACTTTTGTGCAACTGAGTTTAACTTTTTCTTGCAGGTAAAGCATTGGCTTCAGAATTATTATGTCTGATGTGACTTTCTGAGTTTCTTCATTAAGCAACTTTTATTAGCAATTTATTTGATTTCACTTGGACCATATATATAGGCAGATTGACAAATGTATATAAAAATAGGAATCATTCAAAGTTAGAAAAAGCCTTTTTTTTCTTCAAAAATGTTTTTGCAACAGAAAAATGATTTTGAATGGTAAACTTGTGTCAGATCCATAAACTCAATAATATAATTTTTTTCTAAAAGTTTTGCTAAAAAACATTTTTAAACATTAGAAAAGCAATGAAGTTTTTTTTTTGTTAGAATGAAGAACTTGGATTTTAAAGGTGTGTACTTTTGTTTTAAGTGCTCGACCAAAGTTTTCCCCAAACTTTAAATGGATTGGCAAGCCTAACTTTTCTCTCTCTCTGCACGTACATCAGCCGGGTGATGCATCCTGCAAAGGGGGTTTATCAGTGTGACCCATGTGTCTGGGATCTGTGAAGACTGGGTTGTTTTGCTGTCTTTCTGTAGAACTTTATGAAGATAGTGACATTAGCAGCTGCCTTTCTGCCTTTTTGAACTATAATGAGCCAAATAGCTGCAGCTATGTAACTGGGTTTTATTTTTGTTTTTAGTTAGAGGGGTCTTATTTTGAGTTCATTTTGTATGTAAAATATTTATTATCAATACAAAAAACTTCCAATCCGTTTTCAGGAAAATTGTGAGAGTCTGAATTCAAAGACGAGTCAGAATTTTTCTAAAGTTATCTAACACCCCTATTGACTCTTAAAGGCAAAAGACTGATTTCATTTATTTTTTTCAGAGATGAAATAGAAATTATTCATTCACTTTTTTTGACCCAATAAAACAAAGAAGAAGTGGTTGATAATAAGAGTCAGTTTATTAGATTTTGATTTTAGTTGTACAAAAGAGCCAAAGGGAAATAGCGTGAAAGAACTACAACTTCTCTCTTTGTTTCTTTTTTCTTCAAACATGGAGATGAGCGGTGTGAGAGAAAACTCTTACTTACTATTCAAAGACCAGTTATGGATGCTGAGAATGGTATGAACCTATCAAAGGTTTAAGGGAATCATATTGAAGTTTGTTGGCTTTTTCAAAGAGGATCTGAAGATATTTTCTTATCATAAAGCCACAAATTGGTATTTGAAACCACAGCTTTTATCTTCCAAGTCAATTGAGCATTACTCATTTTTAGCCTTGATTTTATTTCGTGTCTCGCCAAGGACAACATATTTGATAAATGTGGATATTTCAAAGGTTATTTTCATTGTGGGCAGCCAGACTTCCATTCAGACTCATTTTCTGATAAGTGGGGAATTTAGTTGTGGTTTCTTCATATAGTTCTGTTTAAAAAAGCACCACTACTGTGTATTTTCTTAGAAAGTATTATTTCATGTTTTCTTGAAGCTTTTTGTGAAAGGATCTTATTATTGATTTGCTGCACAGTTTTGCTTCTTGTGAACTTGCAGATGGTCCAGTGAGTTAAGTGTACTCGGAGCTGCTCAAAAGCACTAAAGTGTGCAACCAGACCATCCTGTGAAAATAAACCACAGGAAGGCTTGTTGTTCCAGCTGCTGGTGGGGTAGGAAACCATGTGTGTCAGTGTTGCCAGGTGCTGATGCTATCGCCATTACTCATATTCGAAGTGCCAGTTACTCCCTATGCTATGAAGGAAGCTGTACTGATTTATAATTAGGTGAAAAAGATTCTTTAACATAAATTTAATGTAATATAAAAATTAAAAAAATGGCATGGCAAAAATTTGCTATCTACTATTTAGCAAAACATTTAGTTAAAACCATTGCTTAAATGTAGAACTGTTAAAAATTTGTATCCCTTAACTGAACATTTCAAAACAAAAGTGCAATTCAAAATGCAAACAAAATAGTTTTTACCAAAACAGACAGTTTTACTATGCTTCCAACCTTGTATGCTGGTGCTCAGAGCGAGGAATATTAAGAAATGCGTGAATGAATCAATGTACCGCTTTGGGGTTTTTCAGAGTGAGGAATGAACATTATAATTCATTTACAAGCTCCAAAAGTTGATTTTTCATGGAATAGGCCCTTTAAAAATACTAAATATCCACATGAAACAATATATGTGTTTGATCATGAGCCGGACTGTGGCTGAAAAATAGCTCTGATGGCTGATTGACTCAGACAGGTGTAAGGACTCACTTAAACTCAGCAGGAGACAACAGAACAGGAGGGCGACCATGTCGCTACAAATAGCTCTTACCCTTGTTAAGGGGAGGACAGTAGAATGAGGGAGGATTGCTCGATTGTTTGACCATCCAGCTGTCTGCTAGGCTAATGAACTAACAGCTTCTCTGATTTTTACATCCCTTGGATTTTAATCAAGTTTTGCTTTGTTTTATTGTTTTTTTTTTGCTTTCACCTTTTTTTCATGGAAACAGATGAAAGTGAGTTTGCCTATTTAAGTTCTGTATAAAATGTTGAGCTACTGGATGATTGATTCATCTGAATTTGATCAAAATAGATGATCATTTTCTTGAGTCTATACCTACTTTTGTGAAATATAACATGAAAGTTTTATAACTGGGTTGCTTAAAATTGGGGTAAATTGTAAAACAAAAATTTTAACAAGCTCTAGTAATTCTAAGTACAAAACAAAGTTTCAGCTTAAGCCAAGCTTTACCATAAAACAAACCTGTCAGAATGGCTGTGAGGTGAATGAGGAAAATATTTGTTGTTGTTTTTCTACCAACTTAAAGCTGTATTCCTATCAGATGGATGTTATTTGGTGTAATTGGTGTGTGAGCAGTAGGGCTCAGCCATAATTCTTTTGCTAATGTAATTGAGTTGGACTTTATTCAAACTGTAGTCGTTTGCATTTTGTTCGTCCAGATTGTTTGTTGGCTCAGCGTGAGAGGGGTGCTCTGCATGCAGGAGTTTTAATGGCCGTGCAGTAGGCTGTAATGAAACTCTGAAAGGGAACAATGTGTTCCTTGTAATGGGCTCTGTCGGGAGTTAGAAAAACTTTCAGACTTTCCACAACAGCCTTTAGCATTGCTTCATTAAGACTAGTAATGGGAGGGATAACAGACACGATTTGGTCCTCATACACTCATCAAATATAATACCGTTTATAATGCCAAAATGTAGTTTTTGTCTTGTGTTTTGTTTATTTTGCAGCACAATTTTAGAGGAGGAAAAAATCCAGCAGGAGGAAAGGAGCAGAATGGAGATGAGGAGACAGGTCACTGTGTCATGGGACTCTGGAGGGTCTGACGAAGCTCCACCAAAAGTAAGACACTTCTGCGTCACTGTCCACTGTGTGATTGTGTTTCATTTTTGTTTGCAAAGCTTTAATCTTTTTACTCTATAGATAGGCATTCTGCTGTATTACATTTGAGAGGTGAAACCAAATCTCCTGGACTAGATGTGTTGGTTTCACGGGTAAAGAACAGCTCTGGGGATTCTGATCAAGTTTCTTCTAGACTTCTGCAACATCAAATTTTGTAAAGTACAAGGCTGCTGCTGTAACATTAATAAAATTGCATGTACAGCCGCAGTGAATAAATCAAACAAATGACCTGTTCAGAAGAAATAGTGATTTAATAAAAAAGCGCCCTGTACAAAGTTTACTCCTCTGCGTTTTTACCAAATTAATGCATTTTTCCCCTTTTTGTGAGAAAAAAAGGGTTTATAATTTTCCATATGTGCCTACAGGTACTAAAAAATAACTTTAATTAGCTGATTCCTTTCTTACTGTTAGTTTTTTAAATTTGCACTTGGCAGGCTAGTATTGCGTTGTGACATAGAATGAAATATCATCACAACTGTCTGCACATTGAAACTGATCATTTTTGATAGTGCAAAACAGTTTCCTGATGGCAGCTATTGATTTTTTTTTTAAGTGTACCAAAAGGCACACCAGATTGTAAGGCGTAGTAAGCATCAAAATAGTTATGTGATGTTGTATGACTACACTACCCAGAATGCGGGAGGAGCCAAGAAGTAGGCGATTGGTCCAAGGGATTAATAGGAAGTTCTATTTTTCTAGTAAAGAGAGCAACACGACAGATAAGTCAAACTTTAGAGATATAACTATCAAACTATAATATAATATAATATAATATAATATAATATAATATAATATAATATAATATAATATAATATAATATAAT